>CACVKI010139036.1:0-16097 GCA_902732785.1 Trichogramma evanescens
TTTTGATGAAATTATTCGTTATAAACAATTTATTTAAACAAATTATAGGTTGTTAACAAGTTATAACTAATTCAAATTCAATGCTCGTACTAATTAAAAAAAGAAAGATCAACTTCTGTCGAACGGTTCCGGAGATATTAAACAACTCCCTAAAAAATGATATTTTCGACCGTTTTTCGATGATAAATAAAAATCTACAACAAATTTTCTATATCTTTTATGTACATATCATTTCTAAGCATCTTTTACTTACGAAACAATTGTAAAATATCTATCGCAACGACTGTCCTGAACTATATTTAATTTCCCTGGGCTAATAGGTCATGGATGAAACTCTGCTTAATTTATGAAATTCATACCACATTTTATTATTTATCATTGTGACTTTATTTTCTGCTTCAAATTTTGAATTATTTATAACTTTCGTTTGTCAGCGGAAAATCAACGCAAAACAGATCAAACATAAATTTCATTAAAATTAAATCATGCATATTTAAACTCAAACAGACCATACTGGCAAATAATGATTACTTTCTCTGCATTTAAAACTTTAATATGAAACCGAGTACCGATAAACTGAATTTTCGATATATTCTTGCAAAAATAAACGTTTGGAGTTACATTGGATGTGTTTTAGTTGTATCATATTTTTTATTTGCAAGTCAAGAGAAAAAAAAGAATTTTTATTTGCTTAAAATTTAAACAAGATACAAATGAGACACACGCAATAAGAGTCGCAAGGCTTTTAAAAAGCTTTTAATGAGTAGTACGTAGCCGCACCTTTTATACTGAAATATGATGAAATACCTATTAAAATCTCATTATTTTCTTGACATAGTTATGCACGCTAGCTTGATATAACTTTACGTACATACCTATCCGTAGTTAATTATTGAATTTCTAATTATGAAAAGATAGTTGAATTTTAAAACTAATCTAGATTTATGCGCAGTATTTATTTATTTTCACTGATTGTAAAAGAATTGTTTTTACCATATTAAGAATTCCTGTTTGTTTCATTTTATGAAATCTTGTATTTGTTTAGTTTTTGAAAATTTTCAAATTTGTTCAAGGGGAAACACCAGTGTTAAAACCTGAAATGATTAATAAGTGTAAAATAATGCATCAATCAAGTTTCAACAAATATAGAAATTATCCATGTTTTTTACTACATTTTGAATGCAAAAAACCACTCTGGACCTCTAGCACATCAATTTAACTATGAAGACCACTAAAACAAGTTACAAGCTTTGATACATAGTTACCGCAAGATTCTGAAGTGAGTTTTTGACCAATTTTTATGGTTGACTGCTTAAACTCTTGGTAAAAGTATTCTCCTCCACTTAAGCGTAACAAAATTTTGAAAAATGTCATTAGAACATTTGTATGGCTATAAATGTACAAAAAATCAAAAAATACTGAAATTGTATCCATATAAATTCTTATGTTTCATGGTAAAATACAAATACAAATGTTCCTAGGACATTTTTCAAAATTCTGTAACACTTAAGTGGAGGAGAATACTTTTACAAAGAGTTTAAGCAATCAACCTTAAAAATTGGTTAAAAACTCACTTCAGAATCTTGCGGTAACTGAGAGTGTTTTTTTGTATTCAAAATGAAGCAAAAAAACATTGATAATTTCTATATTTTATGAAATTTTATTGATGCATTATTTTACACCTATTAATCATTTCAGGTTTTAACACTGGTGGGTCCCCTTAAGTAAAAGTTCATTTTATTGGTTAAAATGTACAATGACCGGTTGATTAAATTGTAATTCAAATTGCAAGGAGACTGTCCCACTTTCGAGTCATTAATTTTTACCAAAATTTTTATGATCTTTTGGTTTTTAATTATAATCCTCCCTGTGATCTATTTAAAAACGATTTTCTATACAATTTTTTATCTATAAAAGCAACGAGTTTTAGTAAAAAGATCAAGATCAGCCAAAAAATACGCGTAAATTTTTCAGAATTTGTAAGACCGTCTATCGATCTTTTTAGGTGCTTTCAAAATCTGCTGGCCTTTATACGTCAAATTGGTACCTCTAAAAATGTGCGATAATTTGAAAAAACTCATTTGTATTTTGGCCCAAAAATTTTCGTAAAAATCTGTGAATTGGAAATGAATTGATATTGGATCTGTGAATAGACTAGCGTAAAACTTATAATTTTAATTGAAAAGCTAACGAGACTTACTGATCATATAAAGAGCTCGTGAGTGGATAGTTTTTTTGCCAAAACGAGTTTTCAGTAAAGTTTTTTATGGTAAATGATACTTGTAAAGTGAAATAAATATTTATGGGAATTCAAAATTTTCATTATCGTATTTTTGGAATGGATTAATTAAAAATAAGAATGAATGGTCAAAAAATGTTCTTATGTGATGATTTGATTATCATCACTGATATAAAGACACTCGTTTCTTTAGTTTAATTTTCAACGTGTGGAGCGCTTCTCAGGAGTTGTCAAGATACATTTATCCGCCGAAAAAAACTTTTTCATAACACTTCTGCTAACTATAAGAAAATTTTTCTTGCATAATTTTACTTACGTGTATTCGTAAAATCAAGAAAAACTTACACGACTGCATTTGCTCATGAATATATATGTACCTTACTCTTATACATACGATAATACTCAGTTATACGTGCACATGTGCAAAAATAATCCCTCGACGAATTAAGTAGGATGAAGGCTTAATATTATTTTATACCCTTGGACCACAGCAGCAGCAGCAGCAGCAACGGCAGCTTGAGCTCGTGCAGCTAATCTCCATTAGCACAAATTACTCACGAATTATGGCAAAAAAGTAGCGGATTCTTCGCCATAACGCGCCTTAAAGCATCGAGTCTACATTTTCCACCACGTTGGTCTCACTTTTATGCTCGTTCCTTTTTACGAGCTTTAATGCTCTGGCGAAAATACAAGCTCCCTGAGCTTCAAGTGTTTTCAACCAAAGTCAGTTCAAAGTGTTTAGCAACCAGGTATTATAATTTTTTGAACTTAGCGTTGAAGTCCCTCTCCCAATTTATTGAAAATCCAGTAGGGTTTTTCTCTTAGCAATGTAAAAGTTGCACAAGATAATGATTGTGAAAATATGTGATCGATTTTTCATGGTTCGATTTCATGTGACATTTAACATTTTTTCTGGCGTGAAGTTAAAAGTTAAATTTAGATCACTTCATTATTAATTTTTTCCACAAAATTTAATACCGTTCATTTGAATGAAAATTTCAAGCCTAGAAAAGGTTGAAAATAAATCTGATGAATTGTAGATCAATCTTTACTACCAATGACCACTGAAGACAACTATACAAAGATAGCAGAGAAATAATAATCGGGTGCAACTATGATTTTTATTAGAATCGAAACTTCATCCTATCGAAAAACTAGAGTTTGTTCGTTTCTGGTGCCACTAGTTCTATAACGGAGAAAGATCCCCAACGCAAGAAATAAAACAGGAGTTTTATATCAAATTCCAAGTAAGGTATATGGCAACATTATTTTAGAATATTTAAAAAGATGTTGTATACGTTGTGACGACTATATACGACGTAGTAGCTTTTGCTTACGAATTTCAAGTGTGAATGTTATTAAAGGATCACGAATTCAACTTTATGTCAAACTAATTAAGTTGTTATGAGCATTCGATTACAATATGATCATGCAAAAAGTTCTAGCAAAACCTTACCCCAAACAACATTTAAATACATCATGAATTTTTGGCAAATTTCATAAAATTATATATCATCTGAGTACAACGGTATTTTTATCTTAAATTGTTTAAATAGTCAGAAATTAAAAAATTCACACGGCTTCATTTATTTTGAGTTGAAAAATATACAATATTCATAAAAAAAAATTGTAAACGAAATACTTTTTTACCCTATTAAACAAATAAATGAATGTTTTACACTATTTTAAACATTTCTTTGCCTAAATAGATGTCTTAAAACCTCTCGATCAAACTTATAATATTTATAAATAGAATTTTGATGAATAATTTTAATTTTGCAAAATAAATAGTGTTAAGCTTGTTCAAATAGAAGAAAATATATATAGAAAATATACCATGAATTCAAAATAATGATACGCTAAAAAGTTCTGGTAAATTGAACTCAATTTTCCCTTCAGAAAATAAAGGGTCCCTTTGAAGAAATGAGCAGGTCAAGCGTAGGATTTAAATAGCTAACGAATAAACTGATCTTCGTCGCTTAGACTATCCTAAAAGCTTCATCTGCGCCGTCGCGCATTATCGCTTCATTATTGCTTTCACGTAATAATCACTTCGGTCACTGCTGCAGTTCGATTGCTGTAATCATAAGTTCATATTATGTACGCGCGCGAAGGACAAAGCTGCAAAAGCTTTGATGATACGTACATGTGCGTATATAAATACGTACATGGGTCCATTTATAAGCAACGCAACGACCCGTAATCGCAGTCGATCGTTATTTCCAATTCTCTGTGCGTAAATTTTTCAGTAAGCTTCTATTCGTTTGTATACATAAATACGTTAAGTCTTTATACTCGTATACATGCGTATAACTGAATTTATACACCGCTGCGAGTTTATGCCATTTTGCTTTTACATAAACGGAGCGTACGGGTAAAAAATTCCATATTCATTAATTACAATATAAAAATATAAAACAGAGAAAATATCGCTACTTTAATTCTCAACCAATGTCACAGTTACGTTTAACAATTCATTTCGCTGTTTGTATCTCGGTAGCAATTCTTTTTGGCAACCTTGCACGCACCCCGATAGGTTGCATTGCCCTACTGCAAATCGTATCTTATCTATCAGTATTTCTTTCTCTTTTGGTGCTCATTCAGTTGATGAATTTGCGAGGGTCTTTGCAAATATGCATGAGACCTGATTTAATGATCAAAGCACACACATAATATTTCTAATATGAAGTATTACTATGACGTGCAGGAAGGCGTTTGTATTTCGCTATATCTAAGCAATGATCCAACTAATGACTTATGAGCCATTCGTGAAACAAGCTTTATCCTCCGCATATACGCCCTTGCGCTCAAGTGCGCGACTGCGCAAGCACACAAGCATACTCGCATTGTAAAATCATTGACAGTCGAGGAAAGTTTTCAAGCTTGACCTCGGGTACGTTGCTTTACTTGAACAATGGATTTATTCTTTGGGCAATCCAATTTCTCGCAATTTTTCATTAAAAAATTCACTTAGCTTTCATGGAAAGTTTGATATTTTCTTCATTTCTCAACGATTTTTTAATAAACCAATAATCTGCAATTACGGAATATTTTCAATTTTTTTTTGTACTCCAAGTTAACGTTATTTCTGGGACGTTAAAACTTGCCGAGTCAAGCACAGGAAGAATTCTCGCTTCCTTTTACCGAAAAATATGATAAAAAAAGAAGACGTATAAAGAAAGGCAGATAGAAAGTATTTCGCGTTCACAATAGGCTCCATCATAGGACGATTTCCATATTATACACGACTGCAACAACAAAAAAACTCGAGAAGATTCTAGCTCCCTCTGTTACGAGCGCATAAGCAGTTATATGGGCGAATCGTAAGGAATGTATTGTGGGACCAATAGCGGGAAAAGCTGCGCAAAACTCAAGCAAGCGCGTTCGATTTTGCAAACTAAGCTCTTCTAATAAGCACGCACCATGCACAAATATATATCTACATAATGTATATATATGGAAAAAAGAGGAGGCTTAAAGCCGTAGGATATACTGCATGGAGCGGGCAAAATGTATGGAGGCAAATATTGGAATACCCGATATAAGCTCGCTTGAAACTCGAGCTGTGAAATTTTGGTCTTCTACTTACGCAGTGTACCTTCATCGATAAATAAAACTTTTTTTCATTTCGTACTAAAAATTTGCCCAATGTTAACTCTGGTAACAAACTTCAAGTATCTTGATGTGTTTATGTTTTTTTCGCAGTATCGGTTCCTAATTCTTCACAATGGCATAATCGTATTTCGAAAATAATGCGATATAAAACTTTAATGATACGCTATAGTGTAATTATGCAACGTAAAGATTTTTCGTATCCCTAAAGTTGTTTATGAATGACAGTTACCCTCGATGAATATTCCCTTAACAGCCTTACATACCAACATCTTCACTTAACCGCTCATCGCGCCTACCCTGCAGTAAATTTTTCATTTAACGTTTGTACGTTTTATTACCGCACAGCGTCTGAAAGTATACGCGGTGTACATATACTCATTCTAAATAAGTGATTCATACTCCATATTAAATTTTCTCGCACAGTGGCGCAGTATATATAGCTGTTTCTCTCGCCCTCGGAATATCGCAATGGTTTGCGGAGCTCGAAAAAAAAACGAGGGTAACTTCTCGGGCTCCAATGCTCAAGTCGTATACATTTCTTGTAAATATGTATAGACGCAGTCGTAAGGTCGGTGATTTTCTTCCCAATCATTCAGACGCATGGCGGCATTGGCGTTCGCCTGAAATCTCGACTCCCCCTCGATCTTACGTCTCAAAACAAAGTATCGCTGCTACATGGATATGCTCATGCAGGGAAAGCGTTGTAAGTGCTGCATAGAGAGAAAGTGTATGGGTGTGTGAGAGAGAGTGAGAGAGAGTCTCCTTGTCCACAGGGGCTGAAAAGTCTCACTCCTGACGATCTGCCAATTTCTGCAAGGGATGTCTTGCTGAAGCTATACTACCAAGTCTACACATCTGTGAGATTGTTAGAGTTGTTTTGAATTTTCATACGCACCAGTGTGAGTTTTTTAATGCCACCGCGAATACAATTTGTACGTGGCACTGGGGCTATGAGGAGGAACAAATAGTCTGTGAAGAATAAGAGGTGCGTATGAAACGTAGCACAGCACAATTTTCCTCCATGTGCCTGAGATCCAACAAGAAAAAGCTCATTTTTAATTTAGCCACTTCATGTGATGTTAGAATCAGATTCCTATAGGCAGGAAAAGATTGGAAGTTATCCGTCAAAGACAATTCAAGTCGCTTCATTCTCGCGTTTAATATATAATATTTGTTAAATAACAATAATTGCGCTCACTTCCGGTGTGATTCGTTCGACACATAAACGGACTTAAAGAAGTAAAGGCTTTTCACATTCAACAACCATATGTAAAAATACTTGAATATTATAATATCTAACTAATAATTATAAAGTTTACAAAATACATAAAATTTAAACTGAAACACGACTTCTTTAATATATAAACACTAATTTCTCATTCAAGTATCTTGAGCTTTTCATTATATATCGCCAAAAATATCTTTCATTTCCCACCACTATAGATAATAAATGTCTTCTGAGCTCGAAAGTACTTAAAAAACTAAAAAAAATGCGAGCCCACAAAATTATAAAAGTAGCTTGTTATTCTCACTCATTTTTAAATATTAAATTTTCATATTAAATACTTTAAATACTGAAATATTAAATATGGAAACAAGCGATCGATGTACGTTACTTCAAAATAAGTTTTTGATGCTACTCTAGCCTATTTATTGTTGCATAGCAACGCATCTTTTACCATTTTTTCTAACTTTCTACTTTTTTTCTGCTTTAAGCAATAACTCGAAAAGATAGCACAAAACTCATAAACAGTGATTCTTGAATGTTTCTTATTTTAATTTTATCAAAGCTGTATACAGTGAGAGAAATCATCAGAAATATTAGTACTACGTCAAACCTCAAAAGTATTCTATAACGCGAATAACTCACTATCCAAGTGTCGATAAGTGTAACTAACTTATATAGTCGGCCATTTTTATAAGAGAAAAGGATAAGGGGCTTTCGTAAAGTGGGGGTCAAAAATACTGCCTGTCTAAACATTATACATCTATACGCAAGTTCGTCAATCTCAATTTGAGCCTCTAAGAGTGAGCATCGTAGAAATATAAGAGTTCAAAATGGATTTGGGCAGTGACAGTGACGTAAGTGAACTAATTGAAACAGTTAAAAATATTTCCTTCGTCAACTTACCAACGGCCTGGAAATCAATTTATCAAAAAGTTTACAACGAATTTAAGGAATGGTTAAATGCAAAAGAATATACCTCGATTGATGATGTTGAAGACGTGCTCATCGAGTATTTTAAAGAAAGTATGATATTGAATAAACCATCTGAGGTGCGAGCAAAGTATAGTATGTTACGTGCGACCTTACTAGCTCATGATCAAATAAACATCGATATTTTCGATAAAATGGTGAAATTTTTGCAGAACATTGAACACATGGAAATCGCTCAAGACACCAACTGTTGATGAAATTGTTAAATATTACGATGTGGCCTGAGATTATGATTACATTGAGACAAACGTAAGACTAGCATAATAATGCTTGAACAATTATGTATACGACTATAGAATTATAATATATTTTTTATGAAAACTACATTGTAATTGCTTAGTTCAGTATTAATTATTGAAAATTTCATTACGAATTATTCGATTTTATGTAAATGCAAAATTATTCATTCAATGCGAGTAGATTATTTTATTTCAGATTTCATTGAATTTTTCAGTTGATAAATTCTTGTTACGTCGAATTATATCAGCCAATTCAATAATTATTTTCGAAGAATAGTGAAATCTGAGTCGTAACTTCGCACGCTGACCCACGAAAAGAATATTTCAATACATAAGGCAGCACAAATAAAATATAAATATAGCTCAAATTTCGTTATTTCGCTAAGGCAGTATTTGATTTCAAATGTACTATAAACACGTCTTTGTTTATTTACTATATTACATAATGTATATGATTGAGTAGAGCAAATGAAATTCTAATAATTTGATCCATTATTGTTGTGATAAAACTTCTGTTTATATCGATAAATAAATAAAACTATAATTAAATAAAAGACTCTGACAACTTAAATTATAATAATTTACTAATACATCTAATAATAAACGATTAAGTGTTGACACCTTTCTAGAATTTTAGATGTTGCAATCAAAAATTTAAGTAAGGGGTTCTCGTACGTTAAAAGAAACTATTTTATTTATTAGGCATTTTCCCCGTATGAGTTGGGGAAAATGTACTCATACGGGGAAAATGCCTAATACGCGTAAAATTTTTTTTTAATTATATGCGACCTCATGTTGTCTGTTGAGATACATGATTAAAGAAAAGTATTCGTCCGATTTTTCTGGAAGTTTAATGCAATAATGCTCTTATAAATGAAAATTAAAATTAGAAAATTAACAATTTTCAGGAGAAACCAATACGTTTTTTAAGACAACTAAATTTTTTTTTTTTAACCAAAGTTTCTTTCTGACAAATATTTGTATATGAGTGTATGCCTGTGTAGACCGCTATATTGAAATAGTGTTGATCAATCTGAATAAACTGAAATGCATTTATCATAGAATTGATGTGGACTAAGTTTGAAAAATTTAATTTTGAAATATCACAGGGAAATTAATTTTTTTTTGATTTTTCAGTTGTTCAACGAAAACTTCATTTCAATTTAGTTTTTTGGTTTGTCGATTTTACGTAGATATTGTCTTCCTCATTTTTAAAAATTTATGTTTTAGAGCCTTAGTGCTATGCATTCGTTTCACCTTCTTAATTGCACTGAGTTCGCTAAGCAAGGTCTGCCTGCTGGGCAAATTTCTGTATATTCTTTGTTCTGAATCAATTGATTGACGAAGCTTTAAAATATAATATTACAATTTTTTGTGTGAGTTGTTTATAAATTTAAAATAAATAAACTTTAAATAGATTAATTAATTTTATTCTGGTGTACAGATTGAAATTATTGTTTTTATTAAATAATAAGATCCTTATACCTAAACAAACTCGGGAAAAACCATCCGACCACAAATACGTTACAAGTTAGAAACTGGCACAGTGAGTAAGAAATGATTTGGTCCTACAATTATATTATCGAATTTTTTTCGGGACAGTTATTATAATAACATAAGTCATAGTAAAATTATTATGTTTTACACTAGTTTCAGTAGTTTTGAGATTTATTCATTACCGTTTTAACAAAAATGATACTCGTGCAGATGAATTAAAGTAAAAGAGTATAGTTTTAAAGCAAATAAAATTTTGCACGCAAAAAAGTAAACGCTAGCGTTTACCCTGAAAACATAATTTTTGTTATTTTTCTTATTAAGAGTAAGTTCGCAAGCAATCGGAAAGAACAAAATTTGTGTCTAGTTTATAATGGCTAAACAAACGGCAAGTAATATTTAAAAAAGATCCTGTAGCTGGATGAAGATGAAGTTTAAAAGGAAAAAAACACGAAGCAGAAGAATTTGAGTACACAAAGCCTTGGTGGTCGCTCGAATACAGAAAAAATTCATCGAAAGCGGAAGGACAGAGAGTAACACACGTATACATGCGTACGCGAGCACAAAGAAATACCAACTCCAGCGAGCTTTGTCGGAAGAGAAAAAAACCTCATGTGTTGGAAAGATAAGAGATTATCCGCACGCGTGCGCGCGTATATATACGTTTGCTCTTTTACAATTTATTTTTTCTTCTAGCTGCTAGTGTTGCTGCCACTGTTATATAGCTTCTATTTTCATTTTTTTTAATGAAATTTACATGAAGGCAGTTGGTTGCAACAGCTAAGCTATTCTTGAATCTCGTTTGTATCTCTTTTGTTTCCTTACACGCACGCACTATATATGCATGAATTTAGTTTTTCAAAACTTCATTCATTATTAAACATTTCGCAAAGTTTCATTATACACGTACTTGCAACTCATCGGGGCTCTCGAGTCTCGAGGCGAGTGCGTACCGGGTATTGCTACGCTACTCTTACAGCACTCGGGTTAAATTCCTACTCGGCGAAATTTATACACATCTCCGTTTCCGACCAACTTTACCGTTAATATACGCCAAGCAGGGTGCTGTAAAGCATGATTTTGCGCTCTTGCCAGCCACAGAATTTCATACTTTAAAGCTTCGGCAAGAAGCAAAAAGATCAATTTGGTTTATATCGAATTAATGCAATAATTTGTGGAAAAGGAAAAGTTTAACGCGTATCCATGTGCAATGTCGTTGACGAATTCTGCTATAGAATCATGAAGAGACATTAGCAAAAGCCACCCTTACTACGCCGAGACGTACATTTACGTGAGCCGCTGACTAGACTGTAGCTGCGAAAATTTGTGCCTGTATAAGTCAATATTGAAGTTAGTGGCAATTCAGGTGAAGTTGCACATTGTGTACCTGTCTTGTAACCATCTAGTTCGACATCTCGCCAAATGCATTTGTTAACAAGTTGAAATCTTTTTCTTAACTCATGAACTTTCCTTGCCCCGAGAGGCAATCTATCGGCTGTGCATCATAATGCGATGAATCTTGAAATTAATTATAGTATGATTTGATCAATGAAAGAGCATAATTTTCATTCCGTTTTCCGTTTTCATAAGACACAAGTGCGATTGTTATTTTTTTTTTGAACAATAAGAGTAATTTTCTTTCTTTAATTGCAGGTGGTCACTCGGTCAACCCATCAATCGACTTGGGAAACTACTCGCCAGTTTTGCCACATTTACCAGATTTACTAGAAGAGTAAGTATCCATCTCTCGATTTAAATCAATTTTAGCTCAATCATCTTTTTATTGTTACGATTCCATGTCTCATTACACTCGTTGTCTTTTTCAACAGTCGTACTCGTAGACAGTCAAAGCCAGCGTGGACGAAAAATTCATTCGTTCATCGTCGTAATTCGGGAAAACGCGTTACCTACGTCGAAAGAGCGATCGGGGATCAAAATAAATCAGAGTTGTTGGCTCGTCGATACGTCATCAAGGCATGTTATCTAACGCTGCTGCGATGCACCTTTTATTTCTCTGCATACATGTGCCGTTCGCAGAGAAACACGTTATATATAGCTTGACACACTAGTTTCCGTCCGAGTGGCAACTGTCACTTTCTTATACATTTGTAGATGTGCTCCGTGAGTAGGCGCAAAGGAACGTTATACGGCCTACTACTACGGGGCCAAGTCCGTACAAAAGTGTAAAGGCTCTGTCGGCTATATACGCGTATTGCCTTTCTGTTTCCGGCGCACAAAGGGAGCTGTTGTGTATATACGTATAATATCGCCGTACATACACATAGGAGCAACTATACACATACGAATAACAGAGTTTTTCGACCCCGCGCTACGAATAAAGCTCTGCGCGCGCAGCACATGGCGCGCGTATTGCCTCCACCAGTCGCCAGTACACATAGATACATCTATTGGAGATTAAACGATGCACGTCGCGCCACCAACGGTCGGTTGGTGAACCCTCGAGCCGCCCGAAAATCCCGAAAATAGCACGCAAAAATGATGAAATTAATTAATTGCAAATTATCCCAAGTGATATTTGCATGACATTTAATTGAAAATCAAAGCTTATGTGATATCAAATTTATATAAAAAAAATCTCATTGTAAACTTCTTCCAATTTTAAATTATCGTATTATAAAGTCACGATGACAGTCCGCGACCCGATACGCCGAGTCAACTTGATGCACGATGTGCAATTGTTTTTGCTATTTTTGCAAACTCGAGTCAAAGAGAAAAGTAAAAATGAATCTCCCAAACTTAGAAATAAGTTTATTTGATATTTTAGAATTATTGGGTGACTATAGAAGGCCTTTCATCGAAGCTGAGCAAATTTTCTTGGCAAATCACATTGTTTTATGTGGATACAAATACCGTACCGATCGAGAGATCGTTATTGTTTCCTATGTGACACAAACGTCAAAAATTAATGATATACCACATGAAGTTACATTAAAAGTTCAAGTTTCTGAATGTAAGAAAGTTATTTGTTGTCATTGTACGTGTCCAGCCGGGGCAGGTGGAAAATGCAAACACATTTTTGGCTCACTACTTTATGTTAACAGGTAAGCTGTGATTAATAAATATTTCAATTACGTGTGTACACTTAATGTAATATGTAACACTTATGTTACACTTATAAACAATATATCATTTTAGATATCAGATAGAAAATTTACAAGAAGTGAGTTGCACAGACGTAAGACAGAAATGGGGAAAAGTTAAGAAACATTTAAATCTGCCGTATCAAAAAATTATTCCCATATATCAGTATTGTCACTTTAATAAACCCAATGCAAAAATAAAGTTTAAAGTCTCAGATGAATTAAAGAAGACATTCTTTGAAACAATGACTTCAGGTAAGAGAATTATAAACCTTATTTTTTGATTTGTTAATAATTTCTGTTTTCATTTAACTCACTTGCATATATTATTTTAGCAAAACCAAACTCTGAAAGTGCAATTCATATAAGTAGAGTACGCCAAACAACAAAATGCATGAATGTCATTATAATTAATAATAATGAATTCATTGAACTCGCCAAATCTTTGTTGAGTGAAAATAAAATTCTGCCAGATCCACCTACAATCGACATCTCGTCGGATTTTTATTGCAAATGTGTTCAAGTAACAAATGAAGAAGCTGTGAACATTTTTGTAAAAACAGTAGGTCAAAATAATTCTGTGTGGCACGAAGAGAGGAAAAAAAGAATTACTGGTAGTATTTGCTACGAAATTTTTACGTATTGTACAAATAGAAATCCTGACTGGGAAAAAAAAGTATTCAGAATTTTCAATTCCGATTTTAAAGGAAATGATAACACTAGATATGGAATCGTCAATGAAAGCGTAGCATTAAAAATTTATAGCAAACAATTTGGTTTTAAAATTTCAAAAGCAGGTTTTTTTGTACATCCTAAAGTTCCTTGGCTGGGCTACAGTGCAGATGGCATAAACGTTGAACAAAATTGTTTGGTAGAAGTTAAATGCCCTGTTGATGGAAAAAAAATGTCTGCAAATCTGTTGTTGCAACATTTGCCATTTTTGAGTGTTGGAACTGATGGTTCAATAATTTTAAAAAGTAATCACAAGTATTATGGACAAATCCAGCTTGGTATGTTACTTTTAGGGCTGTCAAAATGTCATTTTATAATTTTTAGTTCTTTTGATGATACTATTGTTGTTTTGGAAGTATTGTACGATAAGGACTTTGTTTTGAATATGTTTTATTCGTTACATAATGCTTACTTTTTAAATATTTTACCAGTATTAGAGAAAAGTATGTTGAGTTGAAAAGTTTGTTAAGTTAAGTAATGTTTGTTCATAATATTTTAGAATAATAAATCAAAATAAAAATACAAAATATCTTATTATTTTTATTCATCATAAGCTATAAATTTATCTGCACTCAATATGGGTGTCTGTAAATTTGTGAGTGCGCATACAACATTCATAATTAAGTCAATATAAGGTATGATTGTAGTTTCTAGAGGTAATCTTAAAATATTAAATTTTCTGATTCGTTGAATTTTTCTCTCTACATGAACTCGAGCTGATGCTATATCTCTATTTGATGTTGACTGTTGAGGAGTAAATTGAGAATTTTTTCTGAGAAATGGAGGTCTAATTAACTTTATGCCCAGCTCAGCGCATTCTTTATCAATTAAAAATCCTTTATCGACCATCACTGCATCCACACCTCTTTTAAGTCGGTCCAAGAGTCTTGAGCGTAGAAAGATTTGTTTATCTGACACTCTTCCTCCATAAGCTTTACTTACAAATGTAGTCAATCCAGACGGTGCAACTCCAATCATGAACTTAACGGTATGATTGCACTTGTACAAAGAGTAGGTTGGGATTCTACATTTTAAACATTTTGTTTTCATTGTAGTTATTTCTAAACAATCTAACACTACTCTTGTCATCTTGTATTTGGCAAAGCACTTGGGCATATTATCTAGAATTTCAGCCTTTGACGGCCACCTTATTTGAGGTGAAAGAATTACATACAGTTCTTGAAGGCAGTGAATAAAATATTTTTTACATAATGTAACACTTATTTTGAAGAAATAACTAATTAAAGTGTTAGAAAAGTTTTGCTTCAGTTTCATGAGGGTCAAAAGAATACCATCTTTGACAGGTAACCGGATATATCTTTTTTTGAAATTTGAGCGAAGAACTTTAACACATTTCACCAAGGCTTCTAACTCTGCAACTGATTGTATCCCACAAAATGTTTTTAGAGCCTCATCACTATCTAAAAGTTTATGCACTATTGATGGCTCTTCCACTACATCTGTGCAAGTTCCTTTGTCCACTTTCAATACTGATTCTGTACTAGTTTCTTTATCTATTTTCCATGGTTGACATACATCTTGCTCAAAATGTTCAATTTCTTCAGTGATAGGATCATTTTCTGTCTGTGGTGATTGAAAATCTTGGAACGAATCCTCTGCATTTTTTTCAATGACTTGGTTGTCTTCTATCAATCTGCTTGAAAAATTTAAATACATTAGTATATTGAGAATCAATAATAATAGCCCTAAGTAGTATTACTTGATACTTACATGTCTGTATTCTGCTTTTTATTTGATCTTTGTTGGATTCTTTCCAAACGCTCTTTGATCAATTGTGTGTTTTTCTTTCTTTGAGTCAATAAAGTTTGTGGTAAGTTTTTTGAAGGGATAACCCCTTTTTTCATTTTTTTCATACCCCCATCTGTAAATAAAAAATCATTATTTATCTGAGATAGTTTGATACCAAGTATATGCAAAAAAAATTTAATTTAACGTACATACCCACTTTTGATGGAAAAAAATCAAAATCATCAAAATGTGCAGAACAAACTTTTGTATGTGGACTTAATTTTTTCAATTTTAATGCGATCCACCATTTTTTAAACAATTTTTTGTCCTTTGGTGGACGGTAGTAACGAACATTTTCTCCCTGAATGTTTTGGCAATGTGGAACGCCACAATAATTAACATTTTTTTTCTGCGTCATCGTATTTGTTTATACAAACTTGTGTATTTTACACGAACTTAAATACGAACTTGCGTATGCTTCAGCTGCAAGCAGACGTCTTAGCATACACCTACCCTCAAACTCCAGTCTCCGACAAGATTTATAATATACGATAATTTAAAATTGGAAGAAGTTTACAATAAGATTTTTTTTATATAAATTTGATGTCACATAAACTTTGATTTTCAATTAAATGTCATGCAAATATCACTTGGGATAATTTGCAATTAATTAATTTCATCATTTTTGCGTGCTATTTTCGGGATTTTCG
>CACVKI010139043.1:0-11953 GCA_902732785.1 Trichogramma evanescens
GCAGATGAAGATGGCGATGTAGCCTTTGGTAGATGGGGCCTTGCGTCCCCTGGAAAACAGGACAGGCAGTGGTCCGGCATAATCCAATCCTGTGGATATAGAATAATATCTAACTAGATCGAATTTAAACAAAAAAATTAACGAGTTTATTAATTGTTACTTTTCGTCGGCAAGAAATACTGCCAGCCGGCTCAAAAGCGTTGAGGCGCGACTGTGTCGAGAGCTGGATGGGCTACTGAGTCCGGCTTCGACTCGATCAAAGTAACTTGAAGTAGCGAACTGACTGATGAAAGGTAATTCAACAGCTCTTCCTGTGTATTTCCCCCATCCAGCACTAGGCACAGTCGCGACCCATATGCCAAGACTAAGCAATAGCTGTACAATTTTAGTTCCCTTTATTTGGAGTAGCAGTTTCCAGTTTTTACATCAGAATGTTTTCTTGCAAATGTCACACTATGTTTATTTTGCAGTGTGCCAAATAGATTTGGATTTTTACGTTAATTTTTCTTAAGATACAATAATTTATGCCCTAAAGCAATATGATATTTCAGGTTACCTCATAGTTTAAATGACTTTTTGTATGCATCACACGTGTGACATTGACCCCCCAAAAATGAGTTGCAAATCATTCCTAATCATTATGTCTTGCACTGATTAAATCAATAAGTCTGATTGTTTACTTTATCAGGTAATAATAAATTCACATTGGGTTTTACATTTTTACACTCAACCTCAATTTTGATTTCTTACTTAGGTTGGTATTCATTGATAGCCAAAAATTGTATTCAATATTTTTAAATCTTATATTTGACTAGATTTTCAAGCCAATCAAAGCTAAACATTACTTCAATCCAAGTTTAATCCAAGACCATAATGCATAAAACGTCTCGAACCAACACAGGAGAAATTTGAACTTAGCGTCACGTGTGTAGAGCAAACTTATGCAAAAAGAGGTGAAAGGCGAAAGCTTGCACATGTACAGCTTCTCATTTTGCGCGCATGACCCAGACTCAGTCTGTACGCAATATGAAATAAGAAATGATCAGATTGTGTTTTCTCTCAGTGAATATCAATTTAAAATTCATTACCTCAAAAAATCATGGTTTCAACTATTTAACATATTCTTAATATTTTACGATTATTCAAAATAATTATTACGGCTATATTTGTATGGAGGAATAACAAAGAAATATTTTGTGGATAATTACATCTACTTTATCACATGTGCGTATGTATGCATAGAATTTTAATTTACATTTATTACTAAACAAAAAATAGTTCTAAAAAAGACGTCTTCTTATCATCAGTCAAGATTATACTAAACATTTTGATGTTGAATCATTGAGCTTTGTATTATTTTTTATTGTTTTTTTTTCTATAACTAATATACACATGCAAGCAATCGATTTTGTAAGTACGCAATTTTTAGAAGCATATAACAAGGTCTCGGGGCGTGAAAATGTACTCGTGACAACAGCCAAAGTACTCGGATAACAAGCAGTAGCTGTTCAAAAAGGTGAAAATAGGGTCGAACTTTTTACTCTTACGCGTCTCTTACGCGTCTCTGACTTTTTTTTACAAACCATAACAATATTTCCTTTACTTTACTTTACAATATATTGTGAGACTTTTTTTCTGTGCCCCTTCCAGGCATTTATTTAAAAGTACTCACCCTCAATAATTGGTATTTTTGATAATATTTTGAAATTTAAAAAAAAAGTGAACAAATACACATGTATAAAAACAGTTTCGATAAAATTTTTTACTTTTCAGCTTTAAAAATTTGGAAACAAGTGCGACGTCAAATATTTCTATCCACATTATTCGAGACCTTTTATTTTCAACAAATTTGTTTGGATTATTTCACTGATCGAATTTCCGAATGTCCAAGCACGAGAGGAATATTATTATGATCGAAAAGAAGCTCAGCAAGCTCCAATATATAATAATATAAGCTGCGGGTCTTATACTCGATGGCGACTCAACGAGGCCATGGGATATGTGATCGAACTGCGAATAGCCCAAAGCAAGCCGTATAGATATTATTATTATGATTATTATTATTGCGTATGTATATACACACACACACACACACATGTACGTGCGAGCGCGAGCTCGAGTGTGTAGTTCAAGTCAGCTAACCATTCCGAAGCGAGCCACGTGCCACGTACCATCGACATATATCGCCCAGCCGTTAATACTCTACCATCCCAACTTCCCTAGGTACGATATATAGATATCTTATCCGTGCGGCTGCGCGCGCATATACGAACGCGTTAACGGCTAACTTACGAGCGGTTCGAGACTGTATGCGAGTGGCTACGTAGTGAGAGAAAGATAGAGAGACATTTTAACAGCCGAGCTCGTTTCCGAATTTTCCAATCTAACAATGTAAAATATAATGTCGGAAGAAAAAGCAATAAGTTTATTGGACGGATAATTATAGGTGGACTGACGGCTGAAAAACAAAATATACATACCCATATACGCTCGTGAAATTCGAATCTCAAAAGAACTAGAGAAATCGGGGTCCTGCTCGATGATAAGTCTCTTATGATATTCGATGGCCGCGCTGCAGCAGCGTTGACAAGTTGGAACATTTTTTTCATTTTTATCGGGAGTAAAATTTCATAAAGATAATATACAACATCAACGCGAATATGTAATTTACTCGCTGCGCACACTGTGAGTAGAGCGCCTGGCCAGCGCAGCACATGCAAAATTCGCCCGTGAGTCGAGCGCGAGCCACATTAATATTGCAATATTGAAGAAAAATATTCGTTTACATTCACACCGGTCTTACATTCTTCCCTAATACTCGAGCATTTATCACGATAAAGCGCTAAATCACGGATATATTCGCTCGAGGAGAGAAAGAAAAGCCATAAGTACGAGGCCGTGTGCGTATGGACAATCTTTCACGACTGATCGCGTCTTACACCGTGGTACTGCCGAGAGAGAAAGAGAGAGAGAGCCTCGACCGACCGACCGAGCTGTACACAGCAATAATTTTTATATCACAAGATCGTAAAATTGCGCGCACCATTCCCCGGCAGTGGTTATTATACCCTTTTGCAACGGCGTATAACGGCTCGGACTTGGATCGATACCTAACGCGTTTTACAGATGTCGGATATATATATATCTGTATGTTACCACGGTAAAAACGTAGCAGCGGTCGCCGCCGCCACCGCCGCGCGCGACGTAATCGAAGTGTCGAAAGAACGAAGAGAAGATGAGACTATATACACAGGGATTGGAAATGTTCATTTAGATGCTAATGCAATGCTATATAGCCAAGGCCGAGTCTCTGCCACGCGCGCGAAGACAAATTGAAGTATGATCCAATTTTCGTATATATATAACGCGCGCAGAGACAACGTCATGTCGATGCTCAAAATGTTGGCTGATGAACTTTTCTATATCACGAAGGCTGCGAAAGTATATACCGATACTCCCCGGAGCTCGGCGAGGAAAAAATAGCGCGTCTCCGGTGTGTATATACGCTCTATACGTGTATAGGCTCGAATGACTTCGATATTATGTGCGACGATAATACGAAGCTTTTAAACATGTACAGAATTCACTTCGTACGATCGCAATTGTTGGTTGTATGTGAAGTGCTACATGGTCAAATAGAACGATTTTCATTAACGATGAATTATCGTGTAGCATAATATGAATTAGTACATATTAATTTACATTAGCGTAATTAATATGTGTGCAGCCATGCTTTTAAACGATACAAAGCGTATGGGCATTTTTAGATAGACGTGACACGTTATTAGTAGTTGTTATTGAAAATTTTAACAATCGCATATTATTTAATCTCTTTTTATAAAAAACATGGGCGTATATGCTTTTTTATTGGTTTTTGTACTAAGTGAGCTTTTTTAATTGTGACCAGACATACGTAAATATATTTATTTTGAAATGAAATCGCAAGCTCTTCTTTAACATAAATAAAAATTCTGTACAAACATTTTTTCACGATAAAAAAGTAGGTATTTTATACGTTGGGCGCTAAAGGGTAAACAATTACACCATTGATTCTCAAATAAGCCAGCCAAGTGCATCGAACGAGCGAGAAAAAAAGGGTACGTACGTATGTGCTCAAGCCGCTTGTATTTGTGTACCACATACACACACACACAAACACGTACAGCGACAGAGAAAATTCAACAAATCGATTTCATTGTAGCGATCCACGGGCAGGAGGGAGTAAGTTCAAGCCTGGCTGCAGCAGTGCGGAGCTTTAGTATAAGAAAACTCGTCGGGTATACTTATAAACTCGGGCGGCACACGCAGTCGTCAAGTGTGTATCCACCGCCCACAGTGACAAAAAAAGTGCGAGCCGTGCAGCTGCCACCACTGCCACGATGAATAAAAGATGCCACTTTTAAAGCCCAGGACTCTTTAGACGGTTATACGCGCGCAGCAGCGAGCGAGCTGGCGAGGCTGCATGCGAGGCTACCTTGAGATTTAGCTGCTCTTTTCGTTTCACCATTTTTTTTCCTTCTCTTTCTCTCTAGAGAACAATATCATTTTATGACCTTTTTGAAGTACTTGCGCGCTCGAACGTATGCCGTGCCGTGCATCAATTCAGCCGAGATTTCGAATAAGCCAAACGGGATATCGCCGAGGCACGAGTGATTATTAAATGTACACGAGGATTACCAGCTGGAATGAATAAGTATTTCACGATCGAAGCGAGTAAAAAATATTTGTACCATACACAGGTGGATCCGCTGGCGCGCAGGTACGTACATGCAGCGCCGCATGCCCCGGCTCGTCGTGTATACCGACAGTGGAGATCACGTAGCCAGGTATTTTTTCGCGGTTCGTTTGAGCAGCTTTTATCCGCGTGCTCGCCTTCAAAGAGGGTTTTTGGTTGTCTCATTCACGCTAACGCTTCGCCGCTAGCCGTTGCAATTTCATGCTCGATGCACTTTGGCCGTGTTTTTGAGTCTAAGCTTTTAGTTTGGACGACGACTACGACGACGACGACGACGGGTTATTATTTTCATTCTTTGCCCCTGACTTTTTTTTATACCTTGGCGTATAAGTGTACTTTTCAGCGTGCAAAATAAATATATCGGTCCTTTTTCAACAAAGTTAAAAAGCATAATCCAATCAATTTCCAGGAATAAGTCTGATAAGTTTTACAAAATTGAATGGTAGGGATTTTATTTCCACATGAGTTCGATAAAATTTTTTAATCTTACGAAAAACTTTTTAAAATCGACATGCGTGTAATAAAATAAATTGGCTTGTTGAAAATGAAACAATAGATTTTACTTCTTAGAGTTTTATTCACAATAATTGAAATTTCAAACTTTTTATATGATATCTTTACCAATTGTTATAATCATCTACCGAAAAAAAATATCATGATCTACTTTGAATATTGAATCATCAGTAAAGGGGAAAAAAGCCACCGCTGGCCATCGAATGCTCGCACACGTTTATCCGGAACAATTTCCAGAGGATGCGCGGAGATCCCGCTATAAAAGACACTGGCTCTTTTCTTCATACAAACGACACCGCCGCGCACACAGTGCAGTGTGTGAAAGCCGTCTGGCGTGTACCGTATATACATAGCAGTGCGCGCGAAAAGCTCGCCTTATATGTACTGCTGCCGAGCCGAGTTCTGTCTCTCTCTTTCGCGCAGTATGTGGTCTTGAGCGTAAACGTTCGTGTATAGACGCGCGGCACACACGAGACTCGTCGGGCTCGAGAGAAAGAGGAGCTACGCTACATATAGCTGCTCGGCTGCGGAGTATAAGCATCGGTATGCAGCCGGTATACTTTTGAACAAGAGCATCTACAAGAACTATATATGCGCGCGCGAGCACGTAGAAGTAGTAGTAGTAGTAGGAAAGTTTTGAGGTAACTTGCCACACGCGCTTCTCTTTCTCTCTCTCTCTCTCTTTCCTCCTTTCTCACTATGTGTGCAGATTTCTAGAAAGAGAGAACGTTATATGCGTTCAGAACCTCGCACACACATACTCGCGCGCGTGCCGAGCTATTTTCTCCCTTCTTCCTCTTTAAAGCCCAGGGAATACAAGTGTTCGATGTACGTTTCGCCTTAACTTTAAAAAAAAAATACGTACACACACGTAGACGCCGCTGAGAATGCAAAGTTGAATCGCTTCCATTCTTCGTGGAGTTCGGTCGAATCGCAACGGTTTAAAGCTCGTTGCCCGCTGGACACGTGAGTGACACACTTTATTTCGCCCTCATTTTCTAATTAGCTTACCGGAAAATGATTCGTACAATCGGATCACATGCTTTTGTCGAGTCTATCTGCAGCTTCTGTTGGTGAAGCAAGACATACCTCGTGTATTATATATTCACCAAGTTTAGATAATGTCTAAAAAGCAAGTGGAAGAGCGAAATTCAGAGGGAGTGCTCGTACCACATGGAAAGGCACTTGCATACAGCTATATAACGCCCGAACTGTGCGCGTGTGTGAGTATGTATAAGTGACTCTTCTATATGCCACGTATAGTAGCACTAAATTACGAGTTCATTCATTCATTCACGTCTACAATCTACTACAATTAAGTAGCATATACCGACTCCATTGTACCATGGGCCACTTCCATTACTCTGCGGACTGCCTCATTCTCGGCTTGCCTCTGCAGGCTTGCCTGTGCGCCCCTGTGTCTATATGCGTATACAGTACATGTATATTTATATATTAGCAACAGCTATTGTGTATTGATTTTCAATTCGAATAAACTTACGCCACGCATGAAATTATTGAAAAATTATGAAAATGAACGAGAACTTAACTTTCCTTTCTTTCCGCGAGTGGCTTATATCGCACGGGAGCATTTTATATACAATTTGAGTTTACTTTAAATCGCTTCCGTTCCTTCATTTCGAATTCTAGAGCTTACAGTTAACTTCTCTTACAGACCAGGCTGCAGCAGGGCTCTCGCCCTCTCTCTCTCTCAACTCGCCTTTCAACGTCAAGCCCGTCGTCGTCGTCGGGCTCTATTCTGGAAACGAAAACGATATTTATTTTTCTTATCCCTCTCTTACTCTCTTATATATAAGGTACGTATCCACCTGGGCGTGACTCCATTAGGAATCGCGGTGGCGTCGGTCGACACTACCACGACGACGACGACGAGGTCGAGTCCCGTCGCCGTACTTCAAGAGCTTTTCGCGCTACTGCCACATGGTTATATACATTCTTTTTTTCCCACCTTCGACCTCTCCTCCATCCGTTTTCTTCATTTTCTTTCTTTCCGTGTAACCTGCAGTATAGAAAAATACGTGAGTCATTTATTTACGATTCTGCTCCAACCGATTAACTTATGTATAATTATCAATCTTTAAAAATTCCATCAGAGATTAATAGAAAAATCAAAAGACAGCATTGAGCATAATTATCTGAAAAGGTAATTGAATGCACTCAGATACAGTTTACAATACGTAGTTGAACGCTTACGAAAGAAAGTGATAATAATGGCCCATGTACGTGTTACCTTTTATGCTTTGTTATGCTATGTGTTTCATTGCGGAAATGTACGAGTGTAGGGAGATAAAAAAGACACAAACAAACGCGTGCATACACTTTAGAGCTGGCTTGAATAGTCCAATCACTCTTCCAAGTACTACTGTCCGTTATTTCTGGTCTTTTAGTTCTTCTATTTTCAAGGTCTTTTCAAGCGAAAAGAGCTTGAAAATTACATTCCATTCATAGAAGCATTTAAACACGGTTGCAATGCATAACTCTTTTACATAATTACATGCATAAAGGCTTATGCTAAGGCCAATTTTCTGTTTGGCTGCACATAGCAATCGGCTAAAATAGCCTTTTTACTTGAGCTTTATTAATTGCGCGTAAGTTTTCTTGTTTAGATTTTTGAAATATCATAAAAGCCAAACTGAATCGAGAATAAAATTTCATGGTACATAATATGTTATGTTATGTTTCAGTCAAATAGTCAGTTGCGTTTTTCGTTCCACAGGTTCATGTCGTAAAATAATATTGAGTTCAATTACAATTTCCTTTTTCACGCTGCCAAGTATGCTCAATGATGCATCAAATTTATTAAATGGAAAAGTCATTTTTACATATTACGCATCATATTCATCAATTTGTTTATCAATTTTTCGTCGCCAATATAAAACAAAATAAAATGAAAATATTCGTTGGCATTGTGAATTTAATCGTACTTTATTTTCCACCGCAAATATTTTTCACGTGTATTTTTGGATATAAACAAAACGAAGCGGAAAAATTAATTTTATCCATTTAATAAAAAGGAATGAGTGTTTTTATTTGCACCTATATTCGCATCATTGTAAAGTTTTTTCTCTAGTACCAGAGTTTGTTTCTTCTGGATTTGGGGCTTTTTGTTTGATACCAGGCTTACGCAGCTAATACGCTAAAAACCGAATCGACGTGTATATGGTACGTATAGAAGCGACCGTACATTTATATGGACTGGTGAGATAGGCATGTTGTTCTATCTCAATCGACAGTGACTTTTCTGAACGTTACCGGCCTACGCAAGCAACAAAAGAATTTTTCTGAAATTCATCCACTGAATTGTACTGACAGCAACTAAAAGAAGATAACCTTTTTTTCAACGAAAAAAAAAGGTATGCTCATCACATTTGGATTTCAGTATACGCTTATGCGCACTTTCTCGTAAAGCTATATTTAATTGCAATGTATCGCTAAA
Source organism: Trichogramma evanescens (assembly GCA_902732785.1). Classification (NCBI taxonomy): domain Eukaryota; kingdom Metazoa; phylum Arthropoda; class Insecta; order Hymenoptera; family Trichogrammatidae; genus Trichogramma; species Trichogramma evanescens. The sequence continues at coordinate 8,706 of CACVKI010139043.1, forward strand.
TATAACGTATACCTTTTTTTATTTGTTCGAATTTTTCTGTTTGTTTGACAGTGTATTTAATTTATTTCATAATATCTGTAACTTGAGTTTATTTATTATTTGTTTTGACTTAACGTTGACTCAATAAATGAATTCAAAGTATACATGATATTACGTCAATATGAACATATTGAAAAGGTTAGTTAATGCGATAATTTCCAGAAAAACCTTTCAAAGTAACAGGCGGATGCAAGTCGTAAAAAGTGATCAAACGAACTCGCCAGGACATTGATGAGTTCTCGACTTGGCGAAAGTAGATTTTTTCAGTCAGCAAATCCTGCACCGATGCTGCACAATGTACATTATAGCATTGTAATAAAGCGATTGAGGAAAAAAACTGCACACGAGCGTTGAAAAAGTAAACGGGAAATCATGATAGATACAAAGGACAGACACTCAGACAGACGGCCGAGGCTCGAGTTCGCATCGAAGGAAGCGTCGTGGTGATGGAAAATTATGCGCTTTCAGCACTTCTTCAACATACACTGGCAGCTCAAACGCGATAACGACTTCATTATGGCTTGCAACTGCCGCTCATCATTGTCGCGATGGTAAGCGACGTTTGTTTGAATCTTTCAGCGAAGAATTACACGCGCGCATAAAGACATTGGTGCACTCGAAAAAAAATCCTCCCTCCCCATCGCAGTTCGATGAAGTGTCGCTCACTTTTGGAAGATAATGAGTAGATGAAAAGCTTGCGCAAGAAGCAAAAAAGTGAGGGAGACAGATAAAGTGCGCGCCAACTGCCATTCGGTTTCTCGAATTCGCCAACCCGCTCTGAAAAATGTTGCTTTCTCCATCACTAGTGCTTTTGACGTAATATTTCGCAACGCTTGATTGCGAGGTGAAAAACGTCTCTGCCTCTTGTATTTACGAGCATAAATTATATTCGTGAAAAAGTAGTGAGACGAAACTAGGAGTAAAAAAGTACTTTTTTAAATCAATATTTATACGTGTAAAATTATAAAGAGACCTAAAAAAAAATTTAGTTGAATAAAACTCGTGTAATGTGGGTCAGGAGATTCATAGAAATAAGGGCGGTCGCATGATTGCGTTCATCCACACCTTATGTAATAATCATGGCGAGCCGCAACCAAAATCCGAAAAAAATAACAACAATAACCGCTAAATTCGATTGTTGAGATAGGCTTGCAAGCAAACGAGTTACGTGCGGCGGGATAAATCTGGCATCGTTAACCCTTTTTTCTCATTCCCCTTCAAACGCGCAGAGAGATAGAAGGAGAGAGAGAGCCTCAGGGCAATTCGCTCTCGTTCAAGCAAAGCCGATGAAATAATATCCCTGGAGATTCGATTTCTTTTTTCTTCCTTTTTTCCCTTCATCTTGTTCATACGTATCCACGGCAGATGTATGTATCTCTCATCTCTGCGCTTGCCGGCAATCTCTCCGCAGCGCAGAGATTTTCTCCTGAAATCCCACGACGAGTTAAGAAAATGCATTGATTTTTACCCCCTTCCTTATATCTTGTTTACAAGCCGTAAAAATAATACGAACCAATATAGACCTCGGTGTAATCGATCAATGCAAAATAAATATAGATGAAATATTCGAATTGATGATTTGATACATGCATTACTGTTTAGCTTTATGATAATCACCATCATATTCATTAAGGAGCCACATAATACCATAAAAAAAATTATATTTTACCGCTTGAACTAGTTGAAAAAAAGACAACACTATATTTCAGGGTGCGAAATTATTATATCGACAGATAGAAAATGGTCTGATATTTGGTCATACATAATATATGGTCAAGTGGAAAGCTACTCCTATCAAAATTCTTTTAGGATCATCTAATATGTCTAACTAATTGTTCTTTTCTAGATATTCATGCAACCCCTCAAACCAGATCTGAGCGGACTATTTATTCTAAATAATATTGGCTTCTCTAATAATTTTGAGTTTAGGATCTAGTCCTTGTGGTTTTTTGTATTGGGATGTTTTCTATACAATTCAGTAAAGCTGCTTTTCTTCCAGATTAACTGTTTTCAATTGCACGTGAGGCCTTTAATTACACATTTTCTTAATTTTGATGTCTGAATTTACATTGCGACGTGCGAGGGTCTGGGCCGTAGCCGGTGCTCGCCCTGCCGTCGTATTATTTTCTCTGAGGCCCCGGTTAGCCTATCAGGTCGTCTTACCTCAAGAAGGGGGGGTCGAGCCTTCCACCAAGTGCGTCTCGAGCGTCGGCGATTCCGTGCTGAAAAATGGGAAGGGTTCGCGAAATGACCACAGAGGGAGTTAGTTAATCGATCGCTTATTTTATTGTACAAAGTCCAAGTTCAGTTTACTTTATTTACTATTCAAATGTGATTGCGTTACGCCTCGAGTGCATCCAAATTACAAGAATCAATATTAGTTTAATGACGCCAAATGACCAGGAGGGTCTTCGCGCAGTTTAGTCCAAGGGGAAACTGTCGAGTTACACTGCGCTCTCGGCTCGAATCCCGATGTGCCGCGCACTTGCACTCGCGCGCGCGACGCAAGAGCGACTATCTCGCCTCGGACGCCTTACTGCGTAATGACGAATATACCCGACTCGGCTTACTTACTACGCGACGTACTATCTCACACACACACACAGCAACGTACAATGCTACACCCCTCACACACACACGACCGACCAAGTTTAACTAAGATGGCAAAAGACTAAGTGCTTACTACGTCCTCGACGCGGCTCTGCGATGCCATGCCGCTGCCTGCTCGTCGATGTGGGCAAGGTTAGGTCCGAGTCGACGGGGGTCGGATCGGCGCCACTTCTCGCTCGTCGATGGATGTCGGATCGGCGCCGGTTCTCGTTCGCCGCGTCTGCTGCTCGAGGACTTGCGGATCGGCGCCGCTTCTCGGTCGCCAACTTAACCTCGCTCGCTGGCTCGTGGGTCGGCGCCGTCTCTCGAGGGTCAATCCCTCGTCGTCGATACTTGCACGGCTCGTGCTCACGATGCTCCTTCGGCACTCGCAACAACGTGCACTCTCACTTGCACAGATGCACACGGCCCTACGGGTCCGGCACTCACGGCTCGCTGTCGTCGTCCGCCAGTCGACCTAACCTCGGACTGCTTGGGCTCGCACGACTCGTTACGGTCGCTCCGCGGATTTCGCCTTGGACTACTTGTACGCTCTATGCCACAGATCACTCTGCTCACTCGGTACTCCCTTGTCTCACTTCACCTCGACGAACACTTCT
>CACVKI010139049.1:0-11065 GCA_902732785.1 Trichogramma evanescens
TATTCATTTTTGAGTAAAATACTCAGTCAAACTTTTTTGCTTCGCTCTGCGCATCAAATCTTTGTACAAATTTTCATAACACTGCAATGATTTTGCAATATCTTGCTTAAATTGAAGGCTGCGAGTCATTATTGGATCGTGATTTATGGCTCGTTCAATGAGTTGTTCTGCATCAGCTAAAATTTTGGATATGATTGTAAAAATACTTAGCTTGCTCACGTATGATATCTCCACTGAGAAAAATTAAGAACTTTTCTATCGCGCTTTTTTTCGTTTGAAACTGGTTTTTTTGGTGTTGGTCGAGTCATGATTAAAAAAAAATTAATAAAAAAATGTTTTAATTTGACGCGCACAAAATGTTAACCTCCAGAAAAAAACCGCGAATACTGAAGTTGGGTCACAAATGGGGGTACCGCGGATCGAAGAATCGCGGATAACGAATCCGCGTATAAAGGGGTTTGCCTGTATCTCAATTTGGACAGTGAGGCAATAGAGCTGGAGTGTCGTACTTTTTTATGTGTTCAGAACATATAAAAGTACAAGTCCAAGTGCTTTACAGGTGCTTCGACTTGATTTAATAAGTATTGTCAGTTTTAAGACCATATAACTATCATTGAGGTTCAAGTTTGTCTAGCATGTGTAACTCTGAACAAACTGAAAAAATAATAACAAATGTAGTTTCGAGCTCGACACAAAAAATTGGACGTTTTATATTGTAACTTCATTAAGTAAAAATTAAAAAACCCCTATAAAAAGTTTTATGGTTGTAAATGTCTTTAAAGGACAAAGAAATTGGTTACTTGTTTGTCTTAATAGCAGCAAAATTACGCAACGTACAGCTGTACGAAGATAGAAAAAGAACAAAAAAAAATTAATATTTCAACCTTCCTATGACTATATTTTTGAGAAGCTCCTGTTAACAGTTAAAACAATCCCTGGAACTTTCAGCCTAATCGGTTAATCCGGCATCGAGAAATTTGGCAAAGATTTCTTTCTGAAGCGTAAAGATATTGTTTTTACAAATTACAAACTTCAGGCTTCATGCGCCACCTGAAGACATCATTTGTTCGCACCCAGCTCGCGGCTTTTCTCTTTTTTCATCTTATACTTTCAATAAATTACTATTACAAAGCGATCGGTGTCAAAAGTGTTTTTCGTTTCACCCTAATATGCACTCCTTAGATTCTCCATCGAGGAGTTTACTTACCTGCTGATCAGCATTGTTGTCGAAGTTAAAGGGAAAAGGCCGGTCCTAATAGCCGGTAAGTCCAATGCCGAGTGGGAAAGTAATGAGTCGAAATCAAGAAACAAGATTAGGCAGTCGTACCCCTTGTCGTCTTAGGTTTGGATCAGACATTCGTTAGCTCGTCCACTTGAGTGCTTCAGGTAAGACTCGAAGAATGTCCGTGAGAGGAGACATGAGCGCTACAGCGTGAGGCAAACATCGGCAGTAAAAGTTGATCATGCCGTTAAGCGTCGCAGTTGCGTCGAGTCAGAGGGCCTCGGAAATCAGCTTGGACTTGACAGCTGGTGACTTGAATACCTGCTCGGAGATGAGGTAGCCGGAAAAAATAACCTCTGAGCGTCCGATCTGGCACTTCTTCCAGTTGACGAACAGCCCTGCACGCTTCAGGATGGTGAGAAGCTCGCGCAGGTGCTGCAGGTGTTGCTCATGACTGACCGAGAGCACGATGATGTCGTCCTGGTACCCTCGTACGAAGTCCAAATCCTGCAGAAGATGGTTCATCGTGAGCTAGAACGTTTAGGCACTATTCCGTAAACCTAGAGGCATACCCAAAAACTCAAAGGGTCCAAAAGGTTTCATGACGGCCGTCTTTGAGACGTCCTGCTCTGCGATGGGGATCTGGTATAATGCCTTGTATAGATCGACGACGGTGAAAACTTTGCCAACACTCTCCTGCAGCAGATCCTCGATGATCAGCCGCGTTCGTCGATCCGGTCGAGTATGGGCATTGAGTAGGCGGTAGTCGCCCGTGATCTTCCAGGTATTTCCCGGCTTGGGCACGAGGTGTAGAGGACTGACCCACTGGCTCAATGAAGGCCTGATGATGCCCCGATCGAGCAGCTTCTTGAATTCAGCCCTCGCAGTCGCGAGTCGATCACCAGTGAGGCATCGAGGGCGGGCCAAGGCGGGCTGTCCTAAGTTGACGATTCGATATTGTACCGGAAAATCACTGGTCGTGGCTATTTCGCTAGGACAGGCTTTATCGCTTGCTTTTTACGAATGGATTTTTTACCACAATAACTACTGTGTTCAAATTTCACGAGGATGGTAAATGAATTACGTTTTCGATCGAGCCTCCGTGGAACTCATGTCCACGGAAACCGTTTTCAAAAATATCATTCCCTCTCACGAAAAATTTATAAGTAGAAAATTTTCTTTGATACGAATTAAATAAAAATCTTTCCCTGTAATAGAAAAATCACGCCATCTTGCTGCACCCAAAAAAATTTCAATTTCGACACACTTATACGTATCAACTTTCTCCTTACATGTGAGTAGGCGGCACGCCCACTAGAGCGCGTCGGTGGGCGTGGCTAACTTATCGGCCGCGCACACCACGCTTAGACTCAACGTAACGTGACACCTATGTGCGCGTACTCTGTATACCGACAGAGGTCGGCACAAGTAGAAATCTTAACGAGAAACGCGGTAAAAAAAAATTAACACAGATACCACTATACTTTTCTATTTACCTCCGTATGGTTATTTTAATAATATTTATCACTGTCCAGAGCTCACGAATTGCAGTACAAAAATAAAAAGCGATTATCGCGACTCGGGCGAATCAAAAAGAACTCGCTGCAATGGAAGATGATAAAACTCGTGAACTTTGGCTCCTACAGCCACACGAAAAGAATAAATCCATCTGTCAACAACGTATAGACACAGCCGCAAAATTAAAAAGATCTAAAGTATCAATTCTAGAAGCAGTAGAATTAATTAATGTTCACACGGAATAGAAATGATAGATAATCGTAATGTTTGTCGAATATGTATCGAAACGATAATAATGTTTGAAATCCCAAAAATTAATGTAAAAACGAATGAAAATGTTAAAACTAAATAAAGACTATAAATAAAATCTTAACTAAATCATTCTAGTAATTAAATATATAACTTTACTCACTCTCTCTAGTCACGCCGTACTCACGCTTTGAATTCGGGCGTTGGTTATTTTATTATTCGGTGCACTGATTTTCAAGATAAACGAAAGAGGCGTCTTTCCTTTTTGATCGCCGTAACTTTCTCAGGAAGGAAGTACGAGTTGACAGAATGCCCATCTTGATAAAATGACTAATTTCCGAACTAGAACTTGAGCCAAACATGGCGCGCGCTAATTAAAACGAAGAGTATTGTTTTTACTAGGCCACAGAACCGTATATTTTTTACTTTACTTGGTCCAAAGTCATTTCTCTTTCCTTTTTCTTTACAAGCAACGATGCTGAAAAATATTAAAATTCAGTAGCCCTGCGCGGATTTAACGAAAATCGAAATGAATACATGTACTAAAATTTAATTGTATTCTACAATTTCCAAGCTCTCGGAAGAATGAACATTTGTACTCAAACTACAAACCTTTCATAAACCTACCAAAAAATATACTGGTTCCCCAGTTAAATCTAATGTTTTTAAAAAAAGGAAGTACCACCAAAAAAGAAAATTCTAAATTCAATTCTAAATCTACAATTTACAGATGATTTTAAAATTTCTTATCCAGATTATTTTAAAAATGTTATAATGTCAGCAAGTTTTAATAATAACATGATTATCAAACAAATCCTCCAACTAGCCAATACATATGCTGTAAAGTGGGACCATGGGTTTTATTCTAAAGTGTCAAATGAATATGAAGTTTTAAAGTTATTAGGATTAGTTGATTTATCTGTAGAAAAAAACACGAATATAGAGTTTAAAACAATTGACTAAAACAACAATGACACTTGGAAGCAAGAGAGGTGTATTATATTGATTGCCAGTTTATTTCATTCCTGCTGTATGAAATTACACAATAAAGAGGGAGCAAAGTCACTCGTAACAAAAATTATGAATGGCTATACATTTACTAGCAAAGCAATAAATCATGGAATAATACGTGAAGAATCAGCCATCCAAAAATTTCAATAGCTCAATCATAATGCTCTTAACATTCAAAAATGTGGTTTGTTTGTCCCTGTAGAATAACCATACATTGGAGCTACGCAAGATAGACTGCTAGGTACAGATACTATCGTTGAAGTAAAGTGTCCATATTCGATTAGGTACAATGGGATACATGAAAAAGCAGTACCATACATTCAGAAAGATAAAAATGGATAATGCAGTCAGAGATTTCGTTGTGCTTAACAAGCAAGCTTTCCTCGATTCATATGCATGTACGTTCTAATTGCTGCAGGAGTTCTCCCCTTGAATTCATTTGGATACTTTCTAATCATTTCCTCAATTTTTTGTTGGGTAGGTGCTTTGTTGCTCATTTTTTTCATGTACCCAGGAAATGTTGTACAAATAAGCTTCTTACTCTCTTCTGTCCATCTCACTTTTTTCGGCTTTTCTGGATTGGGATCATCCTCATCATTTGTACCTGCAATTAAAAATTTTTTTGAAATATCCGAAATTAATTAATTATAATTTTCATAATTGTAAAATAAATTTACATCACAGATGTAAATGAGGTCAGGTGGCTTCCACTGTCGGCTCGGCTCGCCGATGGCCAGCCCGAAACATCTGCTGCTCGCTCCATGGTCGCGCAATTCAAACAGATAGTCTCCCGCGACTCAGTTCTCAAGCTCAAGAAGAGATCCGGAGAGTTGCCTGCCTCTGCACTCCTGCCTGGTGCCGCTGGTAGCTTGAGATTGTATGAAATGCACTCGAACTTTGTGCATGACTTGCTCCGTAAGGCGAGAACCACAGCGACTGCGCGCGGCTACCGTCATGTCTGGGCCCGCGACGGGATCGTCTGCGTGCGAAAGTCGGATGGCGCTGATGTCATTGAGCTGCTGGCGGAGTCGAATCTGGAGAGCCTATTATGACTGAAGAAGGTAATTAAACATCACCAGGATCGTTTATCGGAATTTATCGACAGGATCACAATCATGCACATAAACATCAACTCGCTTCGAAATCATTTCACGCAAGTGCGCGATCTATTGACGACGCAAAACATCGATGTACTATAGCTGGTTGAGACATGGATGACTATCAATCTGCCGTTAACAATGTGCAATATTCCGGGTTATAAGCTCATAAGAAACGACCGTAGTTTATGGGCTACTGCAACTAAGCGCCGACGCAAGCATAACCGAAAGCGTAAATTTAAATATATGCAAGGTGGCGGTATTGCCGTTTACATCCGCAATTGTATTCCTCATCGCATAATACACGCTCCTCAGATAGTCACAATGAATGAGACTGAGTGCCTCTGGATGGAGATCGGCAGTGGAAAACAAAAACTGCTCTTTGGAGTGTCTATAGAAGACCAGATGGTTTTTATCTAAACGAACTGTTCAGTTTTAATCGTTTGATGTGTCACCGTGCGTACTGTGGGGTGATTGTGGCTGGTGACTTCAACGTGAACTTACTCTCGGATGAGTATGAGCTCACTATCGGGACTTGGTCTCGGAAGCTTCACTCGAAATTGTGTCTTTCAGTGCCACGCACCATGGCCTCACATTCGACACTGCCATTGATCACATCATTGTCGACTCGCTTGATAAAGTCATCATGAGCGCCAAATCCCCGACACCGTTTACTACTGCTCATGATTCGATCATGGTCGAATACGCGCTCGATGCACCTCTGCCTCTCTGGGCAAGTATCGGGATAGACGTTGCGTTGCTGCACCGGGATTTGCACTTGAGCTGCAATCTGCTCTCACCTCGACTCAGGAGATGTCTGACTTGGATGAGATGGTCGATGCTCTCCAGACTGGAATGGTGGCTACTCTGGATACTTTCGCTCCCTTACTTGCGTCGGGCCAAGCGAACCAACAAAAAACGCGTTCCCCGGCCAATGCCAGCGAAGACAAGCTCCTGAGTTAACTAGTATCGTCCCTTTAAACGGACTACCGTACGTGAAAATTACCCATTACAATTACCCAAGCATTTTTCTCGTAGACTCCGGTTCAGAAGTCTATATAGTTACGCCCTCAGCAATACCCTCAGACGCTTCAGCATGCGAAAACTTTACATGTTCACTAAAAGGGATAGATTCGAAGGAAGTTACAACTATTGGCTCTGTCGAATTTAAAATTAGTTTCTGTTTAACCGCTCTCACGATACAATGTATCTTATTGACAAAGTTACTGTACTACTAATAATTTACGTATAATAAACTCATATATTTTTCTTTTACGTCACTCTGCCTTCCAGTCTGCTTATTCAATAAAAAAAATGAGGCGCGTTTAATCGGCGCCACTCATTTGTCCGTTGAACAGGGGGTTGCTCTTGAGTGCCTCAGGCTCGGTTATCAGCTAGGTTCGACACTGTAACTATGGACTTGTTTAAGCATGGTATTTTTTGTTTGATTAAGAAAGATAGTAAAGTTTCGGAGTAGGTGATGAGTTTCGTTAGTGGACTTTAGTCTTAAGGAAATTTGAAAATGCTTAGTTCTGCAGTAGTTTGATTGGTTGTTATAAACATGAATCAGAAAATAATCATAAAGATCTCTATACTTTTGTCGGAGAAATTCTCAACCTACTTATACCGAATGCATCCCGTTCCTATTCCACAAGAACTCACAAACACCAGAATAGCAGTCAGCATAAAGCCTAGGTCCAATTATATTACGTCCTCGCTCTCCTACATTATCAATTGTAGTCGTCGTAGACGGCCCCGAAGCCAGAGGGCTACCGCTCTCCGATCACTGCCGCACCGCTTCTTCATCTTCAGTTATTTTTTCGTGCGCGCCAAGACAACACGTGCCTTAGAGACCCACAAAAATGTCATCCCGAAAGAGATCGTTAAGTCCAGCGCGAGAGATGGAAAAACTCATGAAAAAAGTGAAAAAACTACATGAACGTGTCCAAGCGGCTAGTGCAAGGATGCAGGATCAGGATCTTTTGTCAGGTTATCCAGAAATAGACCTATTCGCGTCGGTGGATAAAAGAAAATGCCCTAATTTCATTTTGTGGAAACCGCTCAGAGAGGCCTTGGCAATTGACGCTTTCACTATAAGATGGGAAAGTTTTTTCTACGCTTTCCCTCTGTCCCTGATAACCAAAACATTATCCAAGATCAAGAGAGATAGAGCTTATGGTATTATTGTTGTTCCCCTGTGGAGGAATCAACCGTGGTTTCCGCTACTCGATAAACTTGCCATTGGAAAACCTTTGATGATGGGACCAGACATTAATATGCTGTTATCTCCTTGCAGGAAGCTCCGTCACCCTAGTGCCAAACATCTAACTTTGATTGCTTACAAAGTATCAGGAACGCGTTCCTGAGCAAAAATGTGCCTAGCACAGTAGTTGAAATCATGCTGGCTACCTTGAGCAAAGCAACGCAAAAGCATTACAGCGTTGGACTAAAACAATGGTTTGATTATTGCCGTTAGAATAACCGGAGTTTCAACCGACACAAATGTCACAAATGTACTTGCTTTCCTATCAAATAGATTTCAAGCAGGAGTCTCGTATGGTACGCTAAATTCATTCAGATCTGCAATTTCGCTCATATCAGCCGATAAGATAGGCGAAAACCCTGCTATCTCTAGGTTCATGAAGGGCGTGTTCAGGCTTAGGCCCTCTACACCTAAATATGACTCTACATGGGATGTGTCAATAGCTTTAGATGCAATACGAATCATTCGATACTACCTCGCTTGAAATTTTATCATATAAAACTATTTTGTTATTAGCTTTAAGTACCGCTCAACGAGCACAGACACTGGCTGCTATTAATATAAGTTCTATTGAAATTGCACATAACGGTTTAATTATAAAAATCAGAGATTTAATTAAGACCTCGGCACCTGGAAAGAATCAACCATTATGTCTAGCTAGGCTTATTGATAAACTAAGTCTTTGTGTCCACTCGACAATTTTGTATTACATAGAGAGAACAAGAGATATCAGAAAGAGCGAACATCGCTTGCTAGTTAGCTTTCAAAAGCCCCATAACGCTATCACAGCACAGACAGTAAGCCGATGGATGAAAAGAAGTCTACAAATCTGTGGTATCGACACAAAAATCTTCTTGCCGCAAGCTCGCAAGCTAAACTGAAGGGCTTAGACTTGGACATTATTAGACGCACTGCATGTTGGTCCGCGAGATCCGAGGTGTTTGCTAGACATTATAACAGGCCTATAAAGCCAGATAACGGATTTTTTTATTGGATAAGGAAAAATCGAGTACTCGACTCGAACTCGAGGAAAAAACTCGAACTCGACGAGTCGAGTTTTTTCGAGTACTCGCACAGCCCTATTTTTCAAATACATAAAATATAATTAAGGGTAGGGCTCAGAATTTTTTAAATAACCGTGCGCACGTATGTCACCGATCTTGACGCGGTTTTGGTTTGTTATAATACATGATAAAAAGGTCCCAAAACCAAAATTTTAGACCCCCTACCCCCTCCTACCCCCACCCCCGGTATAAACGTCTATTTTCAATCTATATTTATTATGAAGGCCTGAAGTAATTAAAAAATCTGAAAAAATTCACAAAAATACTTTTCAACAATCTAAACAAGCTTGAATATTTTCAGATTTTTTGAGTGCTTCAGGCCTTCAGATAAAATTATTGAAAATTTTGAAAATTTATATACGGTGTCACGATGCAATACAAAACCCGACCTTTTTTTCTCTTATTTTTGGCATCAAAATACGAAATCTCAAATTTTTTCAGATTTTTTCAGAGAGGACTCTGGCGTCTAGAGCCGAAAAACACCCTTTTGTAACGAAAATAATTTTTTTAGGGCGATACGAAGCCTTAAAAAATCTGGAAAAAATGTTTTCTCATTTTCTCTATTAAAATATATTACCTTGAATTATTTCAAATTTTCTAATGGAAGATGATAGCATCTATGGCCGAAAAACGCTATTTTTAAGAAAAATAGTTCCTGGAACCCAGAGGTTCCAATAAAAAAATTTCAAATATTTATTTTTGAATTCCTTGTCAAATTTTAATGAATTTGAACGTTTCATTTTTTCGATTGGAGCTTTTTAGCTCAATCTAGAGCATCACAAAGATTAATGTGAAATTCTGAAGACATCTGAAAATTAATGTAACTATGATGAATGTTTTAAATTTTCTAGTTTTCTTACCGGAACCACTGGGTTTCAGGAACCTTTTTTTCTTAAAATTTGCGTTTTTTCGCCGTAGATGCTATCGCCTTCAATTAGAAAATTTGAAAAAATTCGAGGTAATGTATTTCAATAAAGAAAATGAGAAAAAAATTTTCCAGATTTTGTAAAGTTCGTGTCGCCCTAAAAAAATTATTTTCGTTAAAAAAGGGTGTTTTTCGGCTCTAGACGCCAGAGTCCTTTCTGAAAAAATCTGAAAAAATTTGAGGTTTTGTATTTTGATGCCAAAAATAAGAGAATAGTATATTACTGCCCTAGGCCGCGAAAAACAGAAAAGTCTCAGGGTACGTGTGGCCGAGGCGAAGCTGAGGCCAATAAACACGTGCCCTGAGGCTTTCTTTTTTCGCGGCATAGGCCTGTATACTATTTTTCATATCCCGTGGCCCAAAAATAGCTCTTCCCGTTTTGCGCAGCGGCCGGGAAGTAGTCACTTTCGGACCACTGGTATGAAAAAAAAGTTCGGGATTTGTATTGCATCGTATATAAATTTTCAAAAATTTCAATGATTTTATCTGAAGGCCTGAAGCACAAAAAATCTGAAAGTATTCAAGTTTGTTTGGAATTGAATTACTTCAGGCCTTCAGAATAAATATAGATTGAAAATAAACGTTTATAGCAGAGGAGGGGGTTGAAGGGAGTAGGGGTCTAAAATTTTGGGTTTGGAACCTTTTTACCATGTTACTATAACATACCAAAACTGCGTCAAGATCGGTGACATACGTGTGCGCACGATTATTTAAAAAATTCTGAGCCCTATTCTTAAATATAATCCGAAGTTGAAATCTGTTGAGAGAGGTTGAATGGTCGTGAAGTAATTATTTTTGTATATGTTTAATTCTGTTATTGCTTGAGATTTTGGAGCGATAGCGAAGGCACAAAACATAGTGCGATCACCAATGGCCGTAAACTTGGTTTCTGCAAGAAGAATGTTATTAAGTGTGCTTACTCTGTATCCCATGACTGCTTTGATTGCTGCGGATTAAATTTTTCGATAATAAATCTAATGTAGCTTTTATTAATTATAAGTTCAGAGTGCCTCCCCCCCACCATGTCCCAGCTAGAATCTTATGATATTCAAGGAGGCCACGCCTCTCTAATAAACATATCGATGGCTCCTAGCAGCAAGATGCTAGTTCACAGACCAGAGCAGCATCATGCCAGTTCGAAATCTATTCGGTAAGCTGCTACTTCGTCGCGCCGTTCGGTAAGCTGCTACTTCGGCACTGCGTTCGGCAAGATGCTATTTCGTGGCCGCGTTCTGCAAGATGTTACTTCGAGGCCGCGTTCTGCACGATGCTACTTCGAAGCCTTATATGATCGTGTATTCTGCGGTTATGTTTACTTTCATCATGTATCGCGTGCCCGTGTAAAATAATACATCATGATTGATGCAAATAATGGTTAAAATTTGTACTTGTGGGGTGCAGTGTCAAACCTAAAAATATCATTGTGGATACACTACAAACTACAACTTCACCAACCTATTGTTGGCATGCTTTTGGCCACATCAAACATCTGTTTATTATAGAAAGAAACTTGAAACTTTGCTATTACTTCCAAGGCCTGAAAATTCAAGCTACCTTCATTTGGGCAGTAAGAAATTAATTTTATTTTTCAACAAACATTCAAAATTTGACATTCAACATATTAATCATAGAAAACATGTAAAATTTTGTCGTTACAATGAACAGACATTGACTAAATTTCAGTTCTTAGCTAGTTCTTTCATCAGTAATGATTAG
>CACVKI010139058.1:0-55186 GCA_902732785.1 Trichogramma evanescens
ATCATTTAATAGAAATTATCAAATATTTTGTTGCACCAATGAAATAATTTTTTTTTGTAGTTCAACCCAAGTTTCTAGAGGGCGCATATCAAAACCCGCAAGTGGCTAAATTAATTTTTGATTGCTATATAAGAAATCTCTCATCACTCAAGCATCAGGAAGTTTCAGGAAGGTGTAATCGACGATTTCATGTTGTGTCACTTTGATTGTTTATACATGAAAAACCATTGGGTATGCTAATAACAATATTTATATTTTCAAAAACTGCTATTCAAAACCTATCGATTGGTATTGTTTAAATCATTCTATTGTAAAATTCATCTGCCAACTTCCGGATGGTCATCACTCATCTCCAATGCGATTAATAGTTGTTAAGTGCGTGCGTACCTAGATAGGCTAATTGTTAGGCAAAACTGCGAGTATAGCTTGATAAGATGTAATAAATATGTGTAATTGTTCAATTATTCTTAAGTTAAAACTATAAGTGCAGTTAGGAATAAATGAATGTATAAATTGTAAAATCAACAAAATATTTAATAATAATAATTAAATTGTTTACGATCAATACTCTATTACAGATACTGGAGGAAAAATAATTAGTATTTGTAATTAAAGGCACTTTACTTTTGAAAAATTTTTCCTTTATTTTAAAGAAATATTTCATAGATTGAAAAGAATATTTCATTGAGCCTAAATAACTATTATTTGAATGAAATAAATAAAATATAGATTTGATAAAATATTTTATCTTTTCCATTCATATTTTATCAATCTAATAAATTTATTTTATTTGATGGATGAATTATTTAATAATTTTAACAAAATAATTTCATTCATGCAATAAAATAAAAACAATTATTTCAATGAAATTATTTTATAGATTGTATTTAATTAAATAATTTTGTTGAATCAATGAAATTTTCATTGTTTCAATGATTTTTTTTTCTCAGTGTACCGTAAAGAGAAATAGACGATCTCGCGTTACATTATACATGCACGCATCGGAATAATCATCGCTCGATAAGTACGTCTCTAAAAACTTGCGCATAAATATATTGTAACGCGCTGCCCCAACGACGAGGCAGCGCAGGCCAATAGTGTCTGTACACAGCGCAGGAAAAATGGGTCACGCACTCGACTAGTTACGAAGAAAGACCGCATTGAAAGAGCTACGCAAGTATACGATACACATTTTACACATGCACACGCTATAATACGCGCGCGTGCACGAGCAAACGAAGCGAGCTTTATTAGTTTAATACGCGCGCGCACTCGGCGCGGATAAAATTTAATCTAATTTATACGTGAGCTATAGCCGAAGAGCGATTAGAAACATGCGTGCCTGCCATTTATGCGCATTAACGTTCCGAATTCGCGCGATCATTTATATAGGAGTATATATGCCAGGCATCGGGGCTAACGACGACGACGACGACGGCGGCAGCGATTACTGCGCGCGAGCGTCTGACTAATATCGCACTTTTCTACTGGTTTTTATCCGACAGAGCTCGCTCGCTCGCAGCAACGACGTCGAGCAGTTAATACCTCCGCTTATATCATTATTATACGGCACGATGGCTCGCTCGCTCACGAGATGTTTGGGAAAAACAATTTGCCACGCGGGACGTATTTAATAATATTACGTGTATTACCTCCGAGACGTCCAACAGGATATACGTGCCGCCGTACAGGCCGTAGGCTTATAAACACACAACATCCAATATATCGCGCATGTGTATGTCATACATACGGCAGAGTAGTGTACAAGATCTGTGAGCTGCTGCTGCAGCAAATCTCGTGTAAGCGTCCTCTCTCTCTCTCTCTCTTTCTGCTAGTCAATTAAGCACGTTGCACTGTACACGCCCCGGTATAAAGATTTTTCATCCCAGATTAACTCCCGCTGCTTTGCAAACACACGCTCGCACGCGTGTGTGTATCTGTATATGGCAAGTAGTAGGCTCGCACACTAGAAACCCAATTCTCTCTCTCTCTCTCTAGTGTTGCATCTATCTTTATCCACGCTATATGTACTACACACAGCTCAGAGGCCGTTCTAAGCACAACGTGATTTTAATCTTTGCTTTAGAACGCAGATACATGCAGTGCTCCTTACGATCTGTGTGTGTGTACGTACATCGAATGGAGATGCAGCTGTGCTGCACGACTGTATGTAATACACGTGGATTTGAAAATATATTCGCATAATACCGGTTAATGGAAAAAAATACAGAAGGGAAAGAAAGAAGGCGGGAGAAGAGAAAAATCGCATAAAACACGCCGATGCTCTCTCGCAGCTCGGCCTCTCTATTATGCGTTATATATATCCTCGGCGGAGAGGCGCATTATTCGAGGGCGTTGAGCTCTCTACGCAGCCTCGACACCTACATTAAACATACGCGCTTATACATATATGTAACACATTTGCGGAAGAACCGACGTAGCCTATATCCTATCCTAGTTTATATATATCATACGATATACATCCTCCATCTCTCTCTCTCTCTCTACTTTACTCGAGGCTCTGTATATACCGTATAACACGCATTACATTACACCCACTCGCTCGCGGGCGCACACGCACAAATCGTAAACTCGATGATTCGAGGTCATAAAAATGTTTTAGCCCGTGAGCGATACATATAATAGATTAGATGCGCGGGACAGGTCCGTGTGCCGAGCAGCGGACAACATTATATACGCGTGTGTGAGTGTATTGTTCGGTATTACATCGAGATGCCGGACGAGATGATATTGCAATTGTGCGTGAGTGTAAGGCAATATACAGTAGAGAGAGAGGAAGAGAGAGAGAGAGAAGATAGGTCGACTAGCGGTACCGTATGTATATCGTCGTGCAATATATAAAGCGACGAAAAATCTTGGCCTTTTTCTCTCTCTCTCCCTCTCTTACCCTTTTTTGCTTTTATAGACCAGCAGCGAGGAAGCGTGATAAGCACTCGCATACAGCATATATATATACCTATCGCCATAAAACACGATTACAAAGACGCGTACAGTATAAAACGTCGTGAACGAGGGAGGAGAAAATTCGCGTTCGATATCTTATTGTACAATACAGGCGCTGGTTCCTTTGATTGAGGCGAATAAATGCTTGTGCGCCCTGTACGAATAAATAAACGCAATCTCAATTTGTACTCGATTGTTTTCCCGCCCTCTATCGAAAAATAAGCGTGAGGTATCTCTCTCTTTCTCTTTTTATTCGACCAATTCTTCGAGGGATAAATCTTTCTGATTTTCTCCCGAAAATGGTTACTTTTTTTTCACGTCAGTAATGTAATGAGTGAAAGGAGTGGTATAGAAATACGAAACGTTTTATTGATTGTTTTTCGACTGCCAAAAAAGTTTAACTTAAACATTTTATATTCTTCAAGTGCCCTCAATTTATTTTGGGCTATTACATCATAATTTTAGTTAATTTTTTTTGTATGATTAGCAGTTATAATCGATGCTCGGACACCATCAATGTCTATTTTTACATTAGCCCTAGTTACTAGGTTCTGTGGTATTGAAGTAATACGTTTCTTTGGCCTTCTAACTTCGGTGTAACGCATTGCCTCCTTGCAGGTCTGTTCGCCAGCAAGATCAATTTATGAAATTTTTTAAATTGTTTTGAGCATTAACGAAATCGCCATAAAAATATTTTCACGAAATCTTGCTTTTGCTCGTACACTTACTTTGACCCTGTCATTTGCAGATTTACAAAAATGTATATACTCGCCATCTAGTGGTGGATCCTTATAGTGTTCGTATAGCATTTGAAGCGGCTGAAAACTGATCGAAATTTTTTGAAACGGTTTAATAGTCATTTTCAGATTATTTAAAATAAGTTTAACCTTTTCTTACATAATTGTTACAAAAAGTCGCCAAAAAAGTCAATTAATGATAATACTTTTTGAAACCTTTTTAATGGTAATTCGTAATCATTATAGGCTTATATTAATGTTGAACATTTCCACAAGTGGATGATCAACGAACGTTAACGAATCAACGTCAAGCATATACGAAGCGTCCACCTAATATATCATGCGCTTTGTGCGCGAATCCTTCTTCCAACATTACCCCGTGTATCCCAGCTAACTAACTACTCAGACATACTCATGGGATCAAAGTCCTTCTCTCTATCTCACTGCATTATAATGCTCACGAAATAAGGATCAGACGCTCGCGCCTAGGTTCATTTGTATCCGCCCGCGCGTACTTATATACAAAGCGCGATACAATATACTGCTGCTGCTGCGCAGCACGGCAAATGGGTCAGTGGAGCACGAAAACAACAACAACAGCAGCAGCGGCAGCAACAGGACCCGCTCGCAGACAAACGAACGATATATATATATAGGAAAAACGACCGCAGCACGAGAAGTGTACAGAGAGGCGCGGCACTGTACTACTGCGAGCGGCAGAGTTCTCTTCTCTTCCTGCGGTCACCATCGGGCACCGGAAATTTTCGATCGATGTATAGATATGCATATAATATACAACACAATAGCGCCCAACTGTATGCCACTGGATTTCTCTACTCGGCTGCTGTTGTATTCCATGGGAGCGCATTCTCCTCGATCGTTTCTTGCACTGGAGGTTTTTTTTTTTTTTTTTGGAACTTTCGCGACGTTCGCCTGCTGCGCACAAATTAAAATAATTGATACCGGCCTAGCCGCAGACGTAGAAATTTTGCGTTTAACTCGGAACAAAAATAACGAAGAGCAGAAAAAAAAAATTGAAATGTAAAGAAAAGGAAAAGGTTTCGCTTCCGCATACTTTATATGCACGTTTGGTCATGGGTATGCAGAGAATAGAATACCGAGAGTCTCTTATTATGAAGACGCCAAGACGGTAGTAGCGTATATGCGTATGTGCACACACTCGTCGGGACTGCGCACTTTTATAATAATGTAATATCCGTACGTGCCTCCAGTGCTCTCGAGTCACTGCGTAAATTTATCCTGCCCTCTCCCGCTTCGAGAAAATTCACCGATATTATAACGCACGAGTTCAAAGTAAACTCGTATGGATATTATAGTCGTCGTGCGCCGGGTCTCGTCTACGTAATTGTGTAATGCACGCGTACGTTTGCGCAATATTATTATCCCGAGCTTATAATAAAGCGCGCAAACTTCGACCCCCCCCAAAACGTCGTAACGTCGTTGTGCAATTTTCGACGCAGCGCGCGACGTACGCGAGTATATCGACGCGGCACGTGCCGTCGTGCTTTATAATAAACGCTTGCGAGCGTATAACGAAATTTTGTTTACGTATAGTTAGTGCAGCCGGTGCTAGTACGACGAGTCGAGTGCTAAATGCTTACGAAAACTAAAAATGTATTGGTGAAATTTCTTAAAACCGTGCTCTGGTTTATACCATTATTTTCACTTTGTCACTTGCAGATTTTTATAGATTAAGGTAGTCGCCCTCTAGTGGTGGAGGCTGAAGTAGCGTTGTATTTTTAACTGATATAAAATTTTGAATTGATTATTTTTATTTTAAACATATTTAAAGACGCGGCAATTAATATCAATGCATTTGAAAACACTCTAAATGGTTATTAAAAGGTTCTGACGTTGAACATTTCTACCAAGTTATTCTTCGAAATATATTAAATTTTACTGTAACGTAAAGCTCCTTAATTAAAAATCTTTTTCTCCTTTCTGTTGCAGGTGAGACAGCAAAATTTGATGATCATTTGAATGCGACACAAGGTATTGGGAGGGGGATGTTTGGTCGGGGGAATTGATTTTTATAAATATTTCCACACACGTGCTTTTCCATCAACGCGCCAATAATTGCCATTTACATGTAGGAATGCATAAGTAGAAAAAGCTATGCATAAACGCAGGCGCTCAACTTTCACGCGAGATACATACACTAATATACATTCAAGACCGAGCGAAAGAAAAGAGAGAAAAAAAGAAAAGAACAACAAATTTGCATAATTATTATAAACGCGTACGTGTTATTGGCTTCTCGGTCGCAACGACGACGGCGTTATTCATCTGGCAACGAAAAAATAAAATTATAGACGGACTCTATAACGCAGCTGCAACAAAAAAAAAGAATAACGACAAAAAGTATAAAAAAAAGAAAAAGCCACCGCTGTAGAGCTCGTCGTCCCAGCAGCAGCAGCCGCATAAATTGTCCGAGTGAAATTTTCGCGCTCACGCGTTAACGGCATCGCGCGCACTTTTCTATCCCTGCAGCAGCTGCAGTCTCAGCGCGTCTAAATCCCGAATGATTTTTTTCGTCTCTCTCTCTCTGCTCTCCGAACGATGTTGCCTCAATGTATCGCGTCTTTTTTTTTCTTCAAGCCTCGCGGCTCGAGAAGTGATCTAGCGGAACGCGATACACGACTGACAAGTCACCTATAGCTCTCCGCAGGCTTGTCTCGTAGGCGCGATATGGGCGGCTTGTATACATGTATGCACGCGTCTATAATGTAGTACGTTGTAATGTGGGCCAGCGGCAGCAGCAGCAACGACTTTGTTGATTTTTTCATTTATTTATTTATTTATTTTTTTGCGTCTATGTGCATGTATATTGTAGCACTACGATAGACACCCACGACCCACTCGGCCGAATAGATAATACCTTGTCTCTCTCTCTCTCTCTCTCTCTCTCTCTCTCTCATTCTTCGTATAGCTGTTATATGGCACCTACATATAGTGTGCAGCTACTCGTCCGTCGTGCGCGTCTCACGATATTATGGGCCGCCCCCGTAACTGTCTCTCGCGACTGTATACAATACTTGTATATCTCGATCTATTTTCTCCCTTTCTCTATCTCTCTCAGCTCGAGTCTCTTCTATTGTCGTGTTCCATTTCGTTTCTTATTCTTCTTCTTCTTGGTCTTGCCTCTTCTTTTTTCTCGCTCTCCAATCGGACTATACGTACTCGAACAATACAGCTTAGAAATAAATGTGTGTGTGTACAAGTGGGCAGGAAGTGCTCGGAAGGGATTTGTAGCCCGAGATTAGGCCTACTCACAAGAAAGAGAGAGAGATAGACACTCGAGTGGGTATTAGCCATGTATTGTACCGAGGTGCAAATCTTTGATACAATACGAACCTTCGATTCCGTTATGATGATAATGTACGTATACAGCTCGTACGATACAGCACAAAGATATCTCGCTGCAATAAAACCTCGTTGTACCTTACGTCTACGTATCAGGACTTATAACGTATATATAACACTCGGGAGCGAATCGTGCGTACGGCAACCTTTTTAACTCGTGAAAACTCGCCATACGTAAACCTCTATTAGACTCGATGGAACTAGGTTAGTGTGTGACTCATTTGTCTCTGCTGCTGCACGCGCGGGTCTGGCCATGCATGCCGGTGCACACGAGCAAACGATAAATGAGTATTCAAATGAGCGTACACGATATTATATAGGAGCAAAAAGGCGCGCGCGACGATCGCAGTTGCTCACGAGAGAGTCGGCGGCGTGTCTCTTAGCACGAACGCGCGCGCATAATATCGTTACACGTGTGCATCTATTACAGCTGATGCTCTTTCTCTCTCTCCCTCTCTAAGTGTTGAATTACTAGCGAGAGATCGCAAAAATACCTCGTCCGTGAGCGAGGCCTTTCCGGGGGCCTACTTTGGGATGATAAATAAAAATTTGTATTTTTCGACCTACCGGCTCAGTCGGCATATATTACAATAAATATACTTACTCATGTTGATGTATGCACGTAGATATGCTAAACTCGAGCTTGAATGTAAGCGTCTCTTTTCATTACCTCTCCTTCTCTTCTCTCTTTCTTTCTCTCAATTAGCTGATTGGCTTTTTCGTCTTGCCTGCTCCTCTCTTTCTTTCTATGCGCCAAAGCGTGACTATACACATATAGCTATCGCTCTGTCTCTGTCCAAAGTTGCGCCAGTATATAAATTGAGAGAGCTTTTTTTCGCATCGTCGATTATATTTATTTATTTTTTCTTGCAAGGAAGAGAGTCGTCGATCCACGATTGTAGGTCATTCGTAACGGGGTTTTCTAAATACTTTTGAGCATTAGCCTGGGAGATGCCCGAAAGCTCGCGATAGGATTGCTGCACTCTCTATATAATCCTATATCGGACAAATATTCGCGTGCAATGTGCATCGCGATGAAATAGCTCTCAGGACTGCGTGATAAGCTCGCTATATCCACTGAATGAGATCCATTGAATTTTCAGCTATCGCGGTACATTATATGGACTCGCGCGCATTTTACTCGTGAATTGGCTCTTCGACTCTTCGCAAGCTCTCGAGCTCGATGATATTTATTATTATATATGTGTGTATGGCAATCGGCTCGACTCGATCCGACGATATCTCGCTCGAGTATTATATACGTCCGTGGATGAAATTTTAATTACCGATCCGTCGATATGTACGCATCGATCGGCCGCATTCGTAAAACGATGCGTTTGATTTACGAGCGCGTGAGAAAATGATTTTTTCTATGTATTACGCATCGCGAGCGGAATCGGGGTCGAAAATTACTCTCGTCTCGCGCGCGATATCGGAGAAAAATTAGAATTTTCCTGCAGGACGATAAAAATGCTCGGCTATTTTCTTGGGAGCTTTTACGATCGAGAAAGCTCTCGCATTGAATGAACGAGAGAGCGGAGAGAGGGTCGAAAGAAAAAGTCAAAGAGAAAGACGTATATCCGATGCACGATCGTTTGTTCGTATCGATTACTTACAATTTTTTCATCGTATTTGATTTACGAAAATACTACGTATAGTGAAAATTACATAATTCGAACGATTTATTCAAAATTTTTCAAATTGTGAGATTGTTGTAAGTATTTTTTGAGAGGTTATAGTAAACCTCGTCCTTGTCATGAATCATCCGAAATGGTACTTAAGTTACGGCTAGATGGCGCACAACCCGAATTTTCGGAAAGCACAAGAGAAAAGGCAAAGTTTTAGGAATAATAGAGCCAATCTATACGTTATTCAAAAAATCCACATTTCCACGCTTTATGGAAACTTTAGTTTGGTTGACGAGGAAGACGAGCCAGCGCGATAATCGCAGAAACATATCGACTATAGAGCTATATAGCCAGTGTCGAGAATTTGAGCAGTGTGTACAAACTCTACGTATTGTAAACAAACGACAGTATCCGAAGAGTTCTGCGTACAGAGTTCCGACGTTTGGAGAACGTATACGATGCCAGATTGTTGATTCCGTCGACAGATGGAGTATTGCGAATCCGCAAGTGGCAAACAAATTTTCGATCGGTATAAATACAAATGTTCAATCAAACTTTTAGTGTCATACTCATTACGACACCCTTTATACTCCTTATAATCCCTCCATACGTAATTATAAACTACCCGAAAAAGTACATTACATAAATTAAATGCGCCCCCGGCTTCGATGGCTCCGGCGACGCAACGTACGCTAATTATCACCCGCCACCCCCGCGCGCGCCTACACACAAACGCTCAGCAAGATCGTTTGCAGTATACGTTCGTGTACAACGAGCGCACGTGTATCGCGTATATCATTCGCATATATAATATCAACGCGGCGACGAATGCGTGTGTGTAAAAGTATATCGTCACGCGAGGCGCTTCATGCGTACGTATATCGGACGCGCCCCGCAGCCCATTGTGCAGTCTCTAGAATAAATTATATAAAGCCGAAATGTGTACGGTATATGTGTGTGTGTGTGTGTGTGTGTGTGTGTGTGTGTGTGTGTGTGTGCGCATGCGTCGCACGTGGACTGTATTTTTTTTTTGTTCGGAGTGTATATGCACGTAAAGCCCTCTCCTTCTCCTCTGCGGCCTTCTTACGTTACGCTTACTTCGTTTTTTTTCTCTCTCTTTCTTTTTCGCCGGTAAGCGTCATTCCGCGTGTAACATACACGCGAGAGAGTATACGCGCGCGCGTGTAGCACCTGCGGAGGAGATACACCTCGGCAGCGCCGCGCATTGCTCGGGCTCTCGGGTTATATATCGAGTTCGTTGACCTCGCGCGCGCGCGCGCGCGATACATTATACACACCTATAGGTCGTGTCACCCCGTTCCTTGCGGGCCGAGGTGCGCACACACGGACACATTTTTGCAAGCTCGCCGGTGGCAGGTATATCGTTGGGTCGTCGTACGTTGTCGCACGCATCGTTGTTGGGAGGGGAAAGAGAGAAAGAGAGAGAGAGATAAATGAGGCGTGAGAGCTCGAGCCGGTGCGTATAACGCGTTACATTTATAGATTATAGCGCTTCGTTTTGATCCTCTTCTGCGAAGCGTAATAGGGATTTGTCCGCCCCCTCGCGCAGCGCACGATCCAGCTGGTTTCGTCGCTGCGGTCGTTGTCTTCTTCTTTCTTTCCTTCTCTGTTTTTTTTTTTTCGTATCACGGATCGCTGTTTTTTACGTGACGAGCTCGAGTTCGTGCCAAAATAAACACTTGTCGCGGATGATTATACAGAGGCTCGTGTTTTTACTTTAGTTTTTCTTCTTCTTTATTTTTGTTATCGCCGAGCGAACGGCTCGCCAATGCGCTCACGTGAAGTGGCCGAGTTATATCATCGCTCGCGGAAATTGATTACTCTCTCGAGTGACGGAGCACGCGCGCGAGCGCATTTACGAATAATTAGTAAATTTACGCTTCGTCGATCGATTCCCCCCGCACGTGTGTGTGCCTGTGCAGCTTTATATAATTAGACAAGTTATATCGGAGGCAATTTTCGACGGATATCGGAAAAGAGTTAATTGGCTCGCGGATCGAAACCGAATTTCATTTGGATCGTGCGTATATTGAAAATCGTTGACTACAACCATAACAACGCGATAACAACAACAACGAGGACGAAATGAAAATAAGTCGGCGTTGGGGTCGTTGACTTTTTCGCGGGTAACTCTTGAACGTATACGAAGCTACTGCTACTCTCCTCGTGTACTTTACTGCTGAAGATCGAGAGAAGGGGACAAAATTATCTTGGAAATGAGCGGCTTGGCTCTGTATAAGCGTGCAACGCATTTGCGTGTATGAATGGACGCTGAATAAAATAATTCAAAACTGGCGAATGTAGCTGCGTAGAGCGACGATATAGTTCGGAGAGCCGCGCCTATATTATACGCAAGTAGCAGCAACTGGTGGTAAGGATCGTATCGAGAAAGGAGAACGAGTTTTCCGCGTGCCGCTCTAGCTCGCGATCGCTACGGCGAAGAAGAAGAAGAGGATGAGGAGGTGGAGAAAAAATACCGTGAGACATAAAAATTGCTGTGTGGTACGTGTAAACCTCGAACATAGAATGTAAAATCGTATTGAAAAAATTGCAGTTATTGTAGATTGTGTTAAGAATGGGCTCAGAAAAACTTATTTTTATGGACCATTAA
This sequence comes from Trichogramma evanescens, assembly GCA_902732785.1. NCBI lineage: Eukaryota > Metazoa > Arthropoda > Insecta > Hymenoptera > Trichogrammatidae > Trichogramma > Trichogramma evanescens. Next base: position 11,346 of record CACVKI010139058.1, read on the forward strand.
TGCCGTTTAAACTTTGTGCGTGTACGCACGTATAGGGGGAAGATACTTAAAAAATATATTATCTATATTTTGATTAATGTAAGAGAGGTGGGCAGAAAGTTTGTTAAAGCAACAACAAAATTAATAATAATTTTAAATACTTTATTATTTCTCCCAAAATTGAAGCATATTGAAAATTTTTCGACAATTAAGTAGTGTGCTCATTTGGTTGCAGAAGTCTTTATTGCGTTCAATTAACTCCGGATAAATCTCAGCCTCCTAGGGTTTCCTGCGATGGTGAAATAAATTTAAGTGTTTTTTGAAGTCATCCTTTAATCCAAATAGTTTATGACAGATCTTACATTCGAATGGTTTTCCTTAATATGTACTGCTTTTATGTGCCTCTTGAGGTTAACTTTTTGTCCAAATGATTTGTGACAAATATCACATTCAAAGAGTTTGCTATGACAATGAACTGTATTTATGTGCGTACTGAGATTACTTTTTTTTCCAAATGATTTGTGACAAATTTCACACTCGAAAAGTTTTTTCCAATTATGTACTGTATTTATGTGCCTTTTGAGTTTACTCCGATATTCAAATATGATTTATGGCAAATCTTACATTTAAAGGGTTTTCTTCGATCATGTATTGCATTCACATGTCGCTTGAGGTCTCCTTTTTGTCCAAATGATCTTTGACAAATGTCACATTCAAAAGGTTTGCTACGATTATGAACTAAATTTATGTGCAATTTGATGTAATATTTTTGTCCAAATAATTTATGACAAATCTCACATTCGAACGGTTTGCCCCGATTATGTACTGTATTTATTTGACGATGGAGTTCTCCTTTTTGTCCAAATGATCTTTGACAAATTTTACGTTCGAAAAGTTCGCTATAATCGTGTACTGCATTTATGTGAGCTTCAAGGTTATCCTTGCAACTATATAATTTGTGACAAATATAACATTCGAAGGGTTTGATACAATCATGCACTGCATTTAAGTGTCTTTTTAAAGTAACTTTTTGTCCAAATGATCTTTGACAAATCTCACATTCGAAGGGTTTGCTTTGATTATGTACTACATTTAAATGTCGATCGAAATTACATTTTTTTCCAAATGATTTTTGACATATCTTACACTCGAAGGGTTTGCTAGGACCATGTATAACGTTTATGTGAGCTTCGATGCTATGTTTGTGTACAAATTTCTTGTGGACAATATCAGATTCATATGGTCCAATGTTCTTATGTATCGTATTGATGTGTGTTTTTAATCTCGCTTTTCCTTTATAAGTTTTTGGGCACCTTTTGCACTCTTTCACTTGAAATTTACACGTATTATAATAATCGAATTCTTTCTCTATCAAAATTATCAGTTCCTTATCTTTCAAGTAATTAGTACGTATTTGTTTTTCTTTTTTCAAAATAGGTAGATAATTTTGATCCTCAGATCTGCAGATGATTGTCGGTAGAGACAGCAGTTCAAGTTTAACATCTTTGCACTCAAAATCTGGGAATATTTTTTCATCTAAATTTTCCTGTGACGCCATGACCTCGTTTATGTTATTTGTCTAAAATTAAAATTTTGCAATAGTTTTGGATAGTGAAAAAACAAAACATAATTCAATTGATTGAACTCACGTTTAATGTTTCAACGTTTTTTACTTCGCCAAACTCCGTCGAATCTAAATTACAATCGTGGTCAACATCTGGCCAATTATCGTACGGTTCTTCCTTTACTCTAGAGAATAATCAAGTTTGATGAGACGATCACTTAAAAAAATATCATGGCATATGCACAAAAAAATCATACCTAACTGTTTCCTTCTGGTTTTCCATCTCTCGCCTTAATTATACGTATATTTCCTCTGTGAATTGCAAAAGGAAAATATTTGAGGTTATATGCCTACAGTTGACAACACTGTACCTCGATTTCACCTTATAAACACTTGTTTACCGACTAATTCATATACTCGCCAGAGACTGAACGCACTACTGCGTATATTAGCGAGGAGACGCCGTAATTGGGATAGCTCTTCAGTGATATTTTCCCCCTCTACCGTCGACAGCTTATACGCAGTCATGGACTGCGCTAAATAAAGGAACTCGCCGAACTTCTGCACCGAAACTGTAATGACAATGTCATTCATACAGGTGCATAATTTGTTTATGCATACTTGCGATATATATGCAGAGAAATATTCACGCAAAAGAGACATATATATCTCTGAACTCACACCGACACAATGCATAATTGAGTCGTACATGTGATATTGTAAATAAAGTTCAATCAGTCATTGGAGCTGTAGATGGTAATGAAATAATTGTGGCAGTGGCAATCTACGTGAGCAATAATGTTTATGTTGAACATTTTATAACCGAAGTAAAAGTACGTATGGACATATCGTAGATTTTTGGAAGGCGCGGGATAATAAATTTAACTAATGTTGTGATATCTTAGTTTTCAAACTTGTAATGACAGTAATCACCACTAGATGTCGTATCTCTTTACGTAAACAATGTAGTCGATCTACTTTTATATAAACATATACTGCAATGATCGCAAAATTATATTGATCCAGCCATGCTCATTGCTACAAACCAAATTGATAGTATATTTAAACGTTTTTCTTTCTATTTAAAATATTTTTTAAATGAAGTAAATTGAAAAAGAAACAAATGAGAAATTTTTAAAATTAAAAATATCAACGTGTATACGTAATGAGCTCTTCTACGCGTCGTAAAGCAGTTGTTGTTGTTGTCGAGTTGTTTTCGTCGACGCAAAATGAGAAAATAACGCTCTATACGCGTTTGCAGCTTTCTCTTTGCACCTATGACGCAGATGTATACACACACCATTGTAGTTCGAAAATTTCTTTATCCTTTTAAAAGTGTCGTTCGAGCATGTACATATGCAAACCGTGCATCAGTCAACTGAACCATTGAATCGCGTTTTAGCAGCAAGAAGTCAAACAAAAAAGATCACACGAGAGTTTAATCGTGGCGTCATTCGTCCCGATTGCATCGAGTCGAGTATGTGCGCGACTTTGATGTTCACAAAGCATATCTAGCAGCAAATTAAATTTAACGCATTTTTACGTAAAAAACAAAAGCTCGAGCTGCGCACGGTACGTATTCGCATGTGATTTGTCCGTAACTCGTGAAAATTTCGAACGCACATCGAGAAATTTTATACGCGCGGGCTTTTTTTCGAGCGTTGAGAATCCCATGTGATGTTTTCACGGCACATAAGTACACGAGCTGCATGAAATAATGCACGGTTTCATATACATGTTTGCGTTTGCAGTGTGCGTTCTTCACTCGCGTTCGCTACGCATTTGTTCGTCGTCGCAGCTTTCACGTGCTCCTCGCATGCACACATAATAATATGCGCGTTATGCGAAAATAGAATATGGCGAAGCCGCGTGCGAGACGCTGCTACGATTCGAGATCCGTCTGAAAGTGTATTTTCTGTACTATCGAGTCGAAAACCTTGAGATATATCCTTCGATCTCGATTCGAAAAGCTCGAACTTTGGTGCGATTGGAAGAAAAGTCACCGAGATTTTTACGCGTCGCGCGTTCGTATGCGTCAAAAAAATATGCGCACGAGCGCAGACTCGCGTGAAATGGCAAAAATTCATGTATGCACGTGCACGTATGTATATTCTAAGAGGCAAGCGCGCGCTCGATATGTACATTAGACGAAGAGAACAAGAGAGAGAGAGAGAGAGAGAGAAAGAGAGAAAGAATGCATGTAATTACGGGGCGTACAACTTGCACATCGAGGTCAGCAGTAGCAGCAGCAGCATTTGTAGCAGCAGCAGTGCCGGAGAAAATTAAAAACAAAAATAAAAATAAAAAAAAATAGCAGCCGAACACAGAGAGCTTACTTTCAGCTCGATGCACCTCAACGAAACGAAACGAAACGAAACGAAACGAGAAGAAAATAAAAAGAAATGGGAAGAAGAAAAAGTAGTAGTATCTTCGTTACGAGAAAGGTGTTATTTCTGCCATGTGTATATGCATCGCGATCCATTTATCATCTGGATCTTTTTTCCGTCTCTGCTGCTGCTGCTCGTGACGAGCTCAAACGCGACGCCTATCAAGGTCATCGGGTCTCCTTTATATACACTTACATACACACAGATATATTATGCATGTATTAATGCCTCGCGGCGCGCATAAATCAAGCGCGGCAGCAGCAGCGCAGCTCGCGCAAGATCGGAGCCAAAGAGAGTACACGTATACCGTTAGGTTCAAAGTTTCTCAAATGCACCGACTGCAAGTGCCGAGAGCATCGGCATCAGCATCAGCAGCATCAGCCTCGCGTAGAGAGAGAGAGAATTCTATATATCGCAATATACACACACACACATAAGGCACAGGTTCGATCACCTTATAGCAATAGGGAAAGGTTCAACGAACTCCGACAACGACTGTTGGCCGTTCGCGCGCGTCGCCGATCGCTTCTATATATCCTACACTCGTACACACACACACACACATAAACTTCGTTCCCTATCTCACTCGCTCGCTCGCTCGCTCTGCGGACGGTACGTAATAGAGAGAAAGCTCCGTGTGTATCGAGCTTAATTTGCTTGGCGGAGATAATATCTACTGCGCCTATATGTATATACGCAATGTATGTATGCCTCTCGAGCTTTCTCGAGTAGTCTAGGGCGAGCAGTAGCAGTAGCAGTGGCAGCATCGATGATGATAAGTGTGTGGGTTTATGTTTGTGTTTGTGTTTGTGTGCGTGTGTGCTCTGAGTGGCTGTAAGCTTTCGAAAGCTTTTCTCCAGCCAAGGCTTCCGAAAACAGGCGTTCGCTTGATTTCTCGGGCGCTTTTATGTTTATAAGCGTCGAGGCTGAACATCGAGCGTAAAAAAAAAAATAGAAGAAGAAGAGACAAAAAGGAATAATAAAAAAAAGGAAGAATGGATGTACGGCCTTTAGTACAGTTGTGCTTAAATGCGATACGTTCGTTTATTCCCCGTGTCCGAATACCGTCGATCGATGCGAAAACGTATAAAAACTTTTGGATGTTACAAGCGATATACCTATATTCCTGTTATGTTGAGAGACAATTCGCATGCGTTATGCGTAGGCACACGTTCGCTCTGAAAAAGTTGATAAACACGAGAGCTTTTAAGCGTATACACGAAAACAACATGTCAAAAATTGAGATTTCTGCACGCTTTCGTATACATCATCGGTCGCAATCGCGCTCGTAGATGTAAGTATTACGCATTTGACCGAAGCGATCGGCAGATTACGCCTTTTCGTTTACAATTCGTTTGATAATCCACTCTTTCTTTCTCGGCTTCTCTCTTCAACGTTTGCCCACGCGGGCGTGTCGTTTTTAAGCTCGCCATCACGTTCCTCGGCACGTTTGGTCTGCTTTTTTTCTGCAAGTCGTTCGAGTGCACACGCGTATCGATACGCACGCACAGCAGAGCAGGTAGTTCGGTTCGTGTTCGAGCAAATATACAACCGTTCGAGATAAGATAAGTCTGCGTGGGTAAACAAAACAAAAAAATGAAAATAAAAAAAGGTCGATTCAAACGGCTCTCCCTGCTTTCACTTTATACTATTTGTATCGTTTTTTTTCTTCTTCTCTGCTTCTTTTTTCTCTCTCTCTTTCTCCGCCGTTGCTCTCGAAGTTTACAATCGATCGATAAAAGCTCCCGCGTAGAGCGCAGTATCTAGTCTACCTATGCGTACACGAAAGAAAGAGATGTACGAAATAACATTTATATAATTGCGTGCGCGCGCGTTTCTTTTATAAATGCATGGCGCGCGCGCGCGCCGCGACACGAGATACAGCACGAGAGAACTTTCGTGACGAGTTTACAAACTATTTCTCTCTGGAGTCGAGCGACTGAGCTTTTATATACGTACACATACATTCTCATGTATATACATTCGTCCGAAAGCTCGGTCTCTCTCTTTCCTCCTACGCCGCGGTAATTGAAAAATACGTTTCAATTCATCAAGCGCCTCGAAGCGCGCAATTTTCTCTCCACGAGACCCGAGGCACTATATACTTTTCTCGAAACTTGTGTGTGTGTGTGTGTACGTCTTATTAGCTCTTGCGCGCGCGAGCGAGCGTCTAATATTAGCCTACATTTTAAAGCACTGCCGCTGCCGACGCCGCTGCCCTGAGAGAGCAGCTCACTCAAGCCTTTCTCCCTCTCTCTCTCTCTCTCTCTCTCTCTCTCTCTCTCTCTTTCGTTCTCTCTTTTACTCTTCGGTGTAGGCTTTTGTTTTTCAGCGTGTTCTGCTGCTGCTGCTGCACGTAATATGCACACACAAAGCTCGCGTCGATCGATCGATGAAAACGAGCTTTCGAGCAAACTTCGAAGAATTCGCGCATGCACATGCAGGCCGAGAGAAAACGGACGCTCCGTTGTATTGGACGTGCATACCGCACCGTGTAACACGTACTCGTCGATATATATTTTTTTTCTCTCCGAGTTCGGGTACTTTGGGTTCAATTTTGCGATGAGCTCTTCGCGTATAAGGTGTTTCCAATCGGTATAGGAAAACAAACGGACAAGAGCTCGTTCAAGATAAAAGCTCCGAGCGTAGAAATTTCTAAAAGCATTTTTTCCGCATATGTAATACGTTTAGATCATTGACCATCGTAGTCCCTCGCAATGTTTATCGCACGAGACGGAAATATATATATATCGATAAATATATCGTACGCATTAACGCAAATTGCCGCAGTACACATAGAAGCTGCTGCTGCTGCACGTAGCGAGGCAATAGATACCCACGCGTCGTATATTACGCACGTACGTATACGTACGAGCTAAGAAGCTGTGCAGTGCGATATATAGAGTCGAACGTTATACATATCGCAAAAGTGCAGCAGCGGCAGCGGAGCAACACAGAGTGCAGTCGCGAGCGAGAGAGGCGGTTCAACGAACCGACGACGACGACGACTCGAGCGCGCGAGAGCCGCAGCCGGGAGTAGTAGTAGTAGTAGTCGGCGTCGTCGTCGTCGGCGTGAAAGATGACGCGATATTGCCGTGGCAATTCATATATAACACGCTCTCCTATGTGCTGCTTTTGCCTTTAATGCATATATATTGTGTGTGTGTGTGTGTATATATATAATCGAGCGCTGCACGCAGGGAGTCTTCATTTTTTTTCGTCGTCGTAGCCGCTGTTGTTATTGTTGTTGTTGTTGGTGCATACGCTTTCCTTTCTCTCTCTCTCTCTCTCTCCCATCGACTCAAAAATCGTTGTCGCTTTATGTGCATACACACATACATACACATGCAGATGTCGTGCGGGTGCATTGCACTTGAAAACATATGCCTATATATATTTATAATATGAACCAACACCGCCGCCGCCGCAGATGTCGCGCGCGCTCGAGTCGCTTATCATCGTCGTCGTATATATACAAATACGATACAGAATATAGTTTCCATGCAGGCGCGCACACACGTGCACTACCGCCGCCGCCGTTGTCTTTATTTCTCGACAATGGGTAATTAATTCCCAACTGCACTGTATACATCTCTATCTATATCTATATATTTTTTTTATATATAAAACGCGCACACCGAGTATACGAGTGCGGCAGCAGGCAGAGGTCAAAGACACCGAAAATGCACGCGCGTGCACGCGCACACAATACACTTTGGGGCCGAAATTCGAGAGCCCCACATTACGCCTATATTATATCGGCTATATGTATCGCATGATATACATACGTATATACAGAGAGAAAGAGAGCTCGTGTACACACGCGAGGAACGGAAAGAGAGGAAAAAAAAAGAACGGAGAAGCGAAAAGTCGAGTAGGGGGAGTCTTCGAGGCGATGGCGTCAACAGCAGTAGCAGCAGCAGCAGCGTTCGCGATCGGTAATCGAACCTTTTGTTTGTGTACATTATTCGGGATGTGAGTGTGTGCGCGAAGAAAAAAAACTGCTCGAGTATCGATAACCAAAGGAAGAGGGAGAAAATCGCGAGCGAAAGAAAAAGAGGCTAGTGACCTTTTCGTACATACAGCGATCGATCGCACGCAGCTTACACACACTCTCACGCACACTAGCTCATGCATCGAACGTATATAAATACATGTATTTTTTGTCTCGATCGATCGCAATTTGTAATCATCGGATCGATTCGCAATTATCAGACTCAAAGACACCCGCGAAACTGCCGGCTTAGAATAGAGCAATTACATGCGCTCTTCAACTTCTCTCACTTTCACGCGCGCGCAAACTATTTTATACGCACGTACGCGGCGGTGCTTCCAGCGGTATATATAAGGAAAGAAAATGAAAACTGTTACACTCGATGATGATGATGATGTGTACTGCTGCTGTCGCGCGTGTGTGTGTGTGTGTGTGTGTGTGCATCACGTACGCGCGGAGCGCGCGAGATCGGTATTAGCAAATGTGTATACGCAACGAGGCACGCGATGATCGGTGCGGCAACGGCGGAAAGAGAACAAAGCTCGCGTGAGGAAAAATAAATACGAGCTGGAGAGAGAGAGAGGAAAATGGGAGAAAATAGAGAAAGAGACGAATCGTACAGAAATTGATGATAGTACATTGAGTGATGCTTTTTCGAAGTTGTTTACATCGGGATGAAATGCCTTTTTTTAAATAAATAAATAAACTTGCCTTTTTTAAAATAAATTTTAATAAATCTAATAGTAGAAACTCCAAATAACCTTAGAAAAACCTAGTGTCCCTTGAAAAATTGTAATTTTTTCATACGAAAATAAATAATCTGGTGTATAACGTTCCCCTAAATATAGCCACTTCGATTATTCGATTAATGTATACACTTATTCGTACAACAAACGTAAACTTTGCCTCGCGCGTATAGCATAGCTCTTTTTTGCGACTCTGGTATTTCGTTAGAAAGTCGCGTACACGCAGTGCAGTGCAGTACGCTGCGCGGGTACAGGCGCGCATCATCATCGTCGTCATCGTGAATTGCGGCGCATAGCGAGCGAGAAAGAGAGAGAAAGAGAGGAACACGAGAGAAAGAAAGAAAGAAAGAAGCGAAGTATAGCGAAAGAAAGGAAGAAAATTCTTTCGCGCGTTCCACATGCATCGCTGCCGCTGCCGCGTGACCTTGAGAGATACGCGGACGTGGAAATATCCTAAATGCCACGAACGTTTATGTCCATGTAATACAGCTTTCCATCGTTCGTCATTTCAAGATTATGTCAACGCCTTTTTTTCTTGTCATTGCTGCTGCTGCTGCAGCTTCTCTCTTTTCTTTCGACGCAGCGTGGCAGAGGCAATAAGAAATCGCGCGAGAGAGAGAGAGAGAGACTCGCTATGTAATGCCGCAGCATAGCGATGTCTATTTAATCGGCGATGCATAAATATCATTACTTATATAAACAGACGCGTTTTATTTTGACAATTTTGCGATGGTAAAAAATGTATATATAACCGAGTTATACGCGGTTATATGCATTTATAGGAATATTTTACCTATTGTCGAGTGCATCGCGGCGTACGTTATAATCGATTTATCGATTGGCCGCTACTCGAGAGAGACAGAGAGTCAAGTCAGACACATTCGTATGTACATAATATAATAATGCGCGCACACGCGGACGCACATCACGAGGCTCGGCTCGAGTCGTCGCGCACAAACGTAATTAAATCGCCTCGCGGGTGGGGAATATAACGTTATGATACCCCCTTTGATTAATGATGCAAATTGATATTCGATTAATATTTTGACACACATTTATGCGCGCACCGAGAGCCAAATTGCCGTTATTACACGCGATGAACTCGCGAAGCTTATGCGTATATAAATATATCGATAAATTGCATAATCGAACTGAAATCATATACTCGATATTAATGTAATTTTTTATTTTTGTCTCTCCATTGCAGAGTGGAAAGCTCGGCGTTACAGTTGGCGTGTCCGCTGGACTCGCGCCCGGTCCAATTGGTCTTCCGCAATCTGCAAGTTGTCAAGGAGAAGCGCTCGCTGCTGCGCGACGTCTCGGGCGTCGTCAAGCCCGGCGAGCTGCTCGCCGTCATGGGACCGTCGGGCTGCGGCAAGTCGACCCTCCTCAATTGTCTGTCGGGCAGGATAGGCCACGACAGCGGCGAGATCTGGATGAATCGCGAGCGACTGACCAAGCGCTGGCGCAGACGCATCTGCTACGTGCAGCAGCAGGACGTCTTCTTTCCAGATCTCACCTTGAGACAGACGCTCGAGGTATGTATATAAATAACGTTGCATTATTTGTATCGTTTATTTGTTGGAAAAATAGGATGGATTTTAGCGCGCGACAGGTTTGTGATACCGTTACATTAATTTGTCGCCGTTGATTAAGGAAGACACTTGCATAAATCGCATATTCACGCAGGCTCGTATCTCACTCCACCGCTGTATCAAATTAAAGATACGCAATTAACGATCGATGGATTTATCGATTTATTAAAAATAATTATCGTCTCCGCAGCCGCAGCTGCTCGCCTGTATAAATAAACGCGCGTTAGACGTTTTCTTCGCGATACCGCATGTATGTATACAGGTTGCGCGCGGCAGCAAATAGTAGGCCAATAAATATTGATAATCGTATACGAAATCCTACTTTCCGATCCTTTCTACTAGGATATCCTTGTTATATGCCTCGCCAGCGGTGCACACTGCAGTCGCGCATGGAGTCGGCTGCTACGACTGTGTGTGTGTGTGTGTGTGTGTGTGTGTGTGCCTGTGCAGTCACACAGAGCTCAACGAAGCGTCGACCTGTCCCACAAACACGTATATCCCCCATGAAAATTTCAGCTCCATTCCTGTTTTAATATATTGCCTTTGCTGCTGCTGCTGCTTTGGCTGCTGCTTCTGCCAGCCACAAGCTGCTATTGACTGCGCTCGAGGAAGAGACTAGTATTAAGAAGAGTCTCCTCTGCGATTCTTTCGTGAAAGCAGCAGCAGGTAGTAGTATATAGTTGCCACCAAAGCTATGCGTCCCAAGGGAAAACACATTTATGTATTAGATATCTATACATATATGCGCGAAGAGAAGGAAGTTCAATTATGTGTGCTGCTGCTGCTGTACGTAAGCGCGCTCGGAGACACATATAGACTCGCGGGGCATTGATTTCTTCTCGCGCGCGCGCGCGCGAGAATCGAGAATCGAGCCTGAACGTAGAGAGAGAAAAAAAAAGAAAGATATTCTCGCGAGAGTGAAAGAGAAAAACATATTTACGATCGAGAGATCGTTCGCTGCTGCTACTACTGCCGCCGCTACTGTAATTAAATCTTATGTATATTGCATATATAGGAGTCCCCCGGAACAAGGGGTCGTTGTTGCATATATATATGTATTATATATACCAACGCGTCGTCGTCGATCGCAGCGGGTTATCATTATAGAAATCGCAGCAGCAGCGAGCAGCAGGATACAATATTATAGCCGCGCCGTCGTAGCGGCAGCAACATCGACCTGTTCATCCGGTGAAATCGGTTAGATTTTCTCCAATGCGTATATGTATGTGCTGTAAGCAGCGCAAAACACGTCACCTATAAGCGCCAGGCATTCATATAGATATGCAATTACATTAATAGAATATTTGCCGCGCGTCGTAGTAGTGGCAGATAGCTGCGGATAGGATACGATCGCGGTAGACACGCACGCACACGCACAAACAGACGACGTGATTTACTGAATGATACAAGTTGTGCAATTGGCCGAGCTTCGCGGCGCCTCTTTTTCTTCTTCTTCTTCATTTTTTTTTTGTGTCGTGTCTCCGTCCCGCGTGGCTTTGCTTTTCTTTTCTCTTTCTCGGTGCCGGTGCGTATACCGCGTATTATTATACGCACGAATTTTTCTTTCTCTATTTCGTCGCGATGGAGAGCTTATTTACACGCGCGCGCGCGACGTTTTCTCTATTTTGCGCGTATCATGTGCGCGGCGTTTATTCGCACGAACGGCACATCGGTAATTCTCACGTACGCGCACACAGAGCGCAGTCGTCGGATTTATGTAAGATTTTCTTTACCTCCCGCTCCTCGAACGCTTATTTATTGTGTTGTTTCGCTCTTTTTTGCACCTATTCTCTGGGATTTTCTCCTGCTCGTACGATAAATTTTGGGCGTCGTGCATGTGCACACTAACACGAACGCGACACGCGCCGTTACGTCACGCGAGAGAGCTAGATTATGATACTTTTCGGAGCCGTCGCGGCTATACACCGTACGTCTCGTAAATGTGCCTAGATAGCTGGACAAAGAGATATAGAAAAAGATCGTCAACTTGAATTTTGCGACGCGCGCCGTCGTGCAGTGCTATACCTTTGTGTGCCATACTCCCCCGCAGCGCCGATCATCGTCGCGCTGTCAAATGACGCGTATGCGCAGGGCTCGTTCTCTTCTCTGTGCTCCCCGGCCCGTATCATTGTCGTTTTCCCAGCTTTTCGCGGCACGATGCACGCGCGTATGTGTGTTTCTCGTCGTTTCAGAGCGAAAAGCTTCGACGTTATAGTCCATTTGCATATCGAGCTTGTATGCATCGCCTCCTCCGCACACGTGCACAGCGTCGTCGTCGCTCTTTGTACATCAACGCCTGTCTTTTCTCATATTCCGTACTTTTTCTCTCTCTCTCTTTCTCTCGCGTGCATGCATACACACATACGTACCTGCGCATAATGCTCGAGAGTAATGCCGAAAAAAGCCCCGTTTCTTTTCCTCCTTCCTTCTTTTTTTCGGTGCATTACAATCTTACCGAAAGCTATAACTATGTTCTTGCTCTTTTTTGCCTCTTTCTCTCGCTCTCTTGTGGTCTTTTCAACTCCTGGTGCGTACCTAATGGAAAAGCTGCCGAAAGAAATGACCCACAAAAAGATGAAAGAACGAGTCTTTTCAAACTTTTTTTTTCTCTCTCTCTCTCTACCTTTTTCCCCCGCAAACATTATATACTCGTCGTCGTCTTGGGCTTGGACCGAGTTTATATTATATATACGCATGCCCCGTATAGTGGATCCACCACGCACGCGATGCGGCCTGCTCTCTCTCTCTCTCTCTGTCTCTCGAGACGACAATAGCGGAAACCGCGAAAAAAAGCGCAGCTGCTCATTTACATGTATATAGTTTATTCGTCACGTCCCTCTCCGAGTTCGAGTCTCTTTCGAGTCTGTATACACGTATTATAAATGTATGCGTCCACGTGTGTGTGTGTGTATGTGTGTTTACTGCTCAGGGAGAGGGAGAGTCATGCTTATGCATTATGGACTGCAGTTCGTACCGCGCGCGCGCGAAATTACGGTCACTGTTACATTTCTCTCTTTCTTCTCGCCCCGCGCATTTATATTATATACTATCTTGGACCAGTCTATCTTTTTCTTACTTCGTCCTCTTCCTCCGTCCTCGCATCTTCTTTCGGTCCTCTTTGCCTTCTACTGCACTTTGTACACACGCGCTTTTTTTTTCTTTTCCTTCCATCTTTCTTTCTTTCTTTCTTTCTTTCTTTCTTTCTTTCGTTTGCGGGCGCTGCTGCCGCGGTGCATCGTGCGCCTGCGTGTTTGTGCATTTTACACACGCACACACACACTTACGCGTATATAATACTGTTACGCGAGCATAAAAGCCACCTTTTGTCCGAACTGGTTTTTCGCGCTCGCTCGCAGCTGATGCGCGCCGAGAGCTGCTTCTTTCGCTGCTGCTACGGCGCTGCAGCACGTTTGTTGTATTGCAAGCGGGCGTCGGTAATATACCGTTTGGTCGAGCATTTCACATATACACACGCATTTACGCACTGCACGCGTGTGGGTATGTATACACATGGGTCTGGACTCGCGGGGCCTGCTGCATATATTGCGCACACACTTGTACGACGAGTGCTCGTGTGCATGTGTGTGTTATATAGTCAATGTCCGACCTTGAATTCCATGAATTTCAAGAAGGTCGTGGTTTATATTGAGAAACGGCGACGCGTAAATAATACACCGTTACCGATCTCTGCGCAAACACACTCGCACACAGACACACTTGCACGCGTACTAACGCGTATATATAGACTCACGAATTCGACCGATATATATTTAATATATTTCAGACAAAGGATAAACAAACTTGTACATTATTTTCTTATAAAAGAAAATATAAATAATAGAATTGATACGCGTAGGGTCAAAAATGACGAAATGATCGGTAAGGTATAATCACAAACCGGCATTACATTACCGATAATTGCGCGAATGCAAAGAAAAGAAAAGAAAAAAGAAAATCATCAAATGCGTACAACGCGTGAGCGAATGCTGGTCTCGTTTCGCGCGCTGCAAATACATATCGCATAATGCCGTACTATTATTTGGCCCTTCCTTCCGCGTTCTTTCTCTCTCTCTCTCTCTCGTTCTCCATGCGTTTCGATGCGTATTAAAGTACGTATACGCGCGCGCGTGTGTACACGCACGCATCGAACGTGCACTCGAGTAACGGGCCTTTTTTTCGGGGAGGAGGACCATTTGGGCCTCGAGTGCTGCTCGCGCGAGGCACGTCTCGTATACGCGCTGCTCGTGCACGTACACGTACGCGTTGTGCGCACGCACGCACGCAAAAATATGCAATATAAACATAGCTCGGCCGAAAATGTGTGTGTGTGTGTGTGTGTGTGTGTGTGTGTGTGTGTGTGTGTGTGGTTTGTGCGCTGAAGAGAGTTTGTTCAAGCTCGAGTTCACGCGAATGTACTGAGTTGAAATTATGATCGACATTTTGTGGCTAGTTTTTGGCTAACGAAAAAGTTCTTTTAAACATTTCGTAACCATTTTTGGACGATATAAAAGTTTTCACATTTCAAATGTAAAACGCCAATAAATATTGAATTCAATAACTTTGACGCGTATGTCTAGAATTAGTAATAATTAGAAATGAATCTAATTACGTTGCAGACTTTTCTCTTAGACTTGCCAACCACTAGTCCTGAATTATTGTGGGTTGATTATGAAACTCTTAAAATTATGCCTATGTCTTTGGTTTTCAATCGAATGGCTAATATATATAAAAGACATCGTTAATTCCGATTATCCTTCCTTTTATATTTTAAAAAGTAAGGTATGCTGAATAATTTGTCACACTGATTCCATTGATCAATTTTTTTTAAACAATTGATATGTAGGCACATCCGTTTCAAATTTCTAAACTTCAAGGATCAATGTCAGGTCCATATGACCATCCTATCACTTCATAATGTGGGACTGTGAAGATCATGACAGCGAGAGAGTGCAATTGTTGAGAGAGCTACGGGAGCTTAATCTCCCTTCGCCCCTAAATATTGAAAATATAATAGCCAAACCACGTATAGACGCCTGTATGGCCATCTGCAGGTATTTGAACAGATGCAGGATAAGGGTGTGAGACTTTGGTCAACTGGAGGATCCAGAGGGGGAGAACATTCAAGAAACCTATTACCTGTTAATTCGTAAAAATATTGTAAATTTGAAAAACTTTAAAACTTAAAACTGTTGCAAATGGAAAAATTTTGAAAACGATGTAAGCTTTAAAAAACAAAATTGAATTGAATTGAATTGAATAGGTTCTTTATTGGCTTCAGTACACATCCCACTTGTGGATTTATAGAATTATAAAGGTACTCGCCATCTAGCGGAGAAGGCTCAAAGTATATAGTTTTAACTTGTCGAAACAATTAAATTGTCATTTTCAGATCAGTTAAAATGTATTTGCAAGATAATTGTAACAGAAAAATTATGGTGTAATTTAAAACACTGTAAATTTAAATGGTCACTTTTTGGACACAATCAGTGTTGAGCGTTTCAACCAGGGTACATGCTTCGTTACTTTTTCTTTTTTTCCTTTGGAATTTGCGCCACAAAAAAACGTTCGTATAAGACAGAGATAAAATCCGATCTCGTCGGATATATAATCAAGACCGACAAAATAGACGCGTTTCGCGCGAACTCGTTCGTTTTTTTTTGTTTTCCCCGCCTCCCGCTTGCCGCTGGCGAATTTGTATATACATATTTTTAAAAAAGCTCCAGCGGCAAACGTGTTTCTCGCGCACACGTATACCGCGGTTATTATATGTGTAACGCTCACATTTTCGTGTGTGTGTAAACACAAACGCGCGCACACGCATACACACGTATTTACCGATGGCGAACGAGCGCAACGTCGTTAAACGGGAAAAAGGTTCACTGACCGAGTTATGACGTCAAGTTTTCTCTCTCTCTCTCTTTCTCGTGCACGTGAAGTGCTATTTTGCATGTGTCACACGCGGGCGCGTCTCAAAATTCACACATGCACACGTACAAACACTCGTGCATACGCTATGTGTACATAATATCGCGCAAAAGTTTGGATAACGTCGCAACTGCGCACATATTTTATGTACGGGAGCAGTATGTAACGTTACAATATATCAAAACGATGTTCAGCAGCAGCATCTCGCCCGTTGAGACGCATATTGCAGCGACTGCAGCAGCAGTCGACATGGTATACACATATATAAACACACACACGCGCGCGATTATAATATCCATATGTATATTATACGAGCTCCGATTAATAGAACTTTCCAAATGTGCGCAGGCCTCGCGCTCGCGCTCGTTTACATATGGCTCGTGCGAGCTCGATCAAAGCTCCATTTGGTTTATTTTCCTATACGCGTACGCGCGTACTCTGATGCAATTAACGACGATCGGCTTGTCTAGATGGAATCGAGTCTGCCGCTGCTGCCGATGTATGTATAATTGCGATCGCGTACGTGAATATTTAGAAGCGGCATCGAGTTTTATTTAGCTCGTATCAAGTAGTATAGTATACTATTAGGCCAGACTCGATCGTTATATTATATATTAAATGGGACAGGATTTTTCGAGCGTTCGTAGAATATCACAAACACGAGAGCGTCGCGATGATCCTTTTGTCGCTCGAGAATTCCTATACATTTCTTCTTTTTTTTTTTTTTATTCGAAAGCTCGCCTCGGGACGTCGAAGTTAGCGCGAGAGAGAGGGAGTAACGCTGCGTTGTGTGTACGTGCAACTGCTCACGTGTACATCGAGATATTATGTACATTACATTTGAGTGTGTGTGTAGCAGCTCGTGTAAGAGGCATAAACACAAAAGCCGCAATTAAATATTTTCATTGCGCCGGCACGAGAGTTATTTATATATTATGAGTATGTGTTTGTGTATGCGTGCGTAACAAAACTAGGTCGCAAAATCGTAATTCCAAGTCCAATGCCCTCCGGCGCCGCGATTTTACTCCCCCATTATACGTCCGTGTGTTAAGTGGGGCCCTGATTTGTTTATAAAATATAATATACAGAATAGGATTGTTGAAAGTCCACTAATATACGTAACAATCGTATGATTTATACGGTTATCGTCCAGCGAGTTCATTGACCATCTTGCTTTGGAGCTTTATATCATAGCTTTATATTATATGAACGAAATCAAAGTCGGAGCAAAATGTTTGAAAGAATAACGAGAAATGTTTGCTTACGTTCCAATAGTGTACGACCGTACTGCTAGAAACCTGTATAATATTAATGTAACACAAAAAAAAATACGAAGAAATAGTACGACTAAAAATAAACTAAACACGCGGCTGGCACGCGAGGTGCAGCCGCGTACCGATAAATAAATGAATACGCATTATTAACGACGACGTTGCACTTGGTCTCGTTTCAGTACCAGGCGCGCCTCAGGCTTCCGGATACACTTTCTCATTCGCAGAAGATGCAATGCGTCGATCATATAATCGAGGTCCTCGATCTTGGTGCTTGTCAGGATACCAGTGAGTATATATATCTCGTGTCAATTTTTTTTTTTTTTTTTATATCGCATTAAAATTCTTCATTACGCACGATTAGAAGCGATCGATAATGTAGTGATATACACGTATTGCATGTCTTATTATTATTTTTTTCTTCTTCTCGTTCCCGCAGTCGTTGGAGATTACACGAAACGAGGTCTGTCGGGTGGCGAGAAAAAACGAACGAGCATAGCCTGCGAGCTGCTTACGAATCCGTCGTTAATGCTCCTCGACGTAAGTATTGTATACACATTTTTTAATTTTTTTTTCAACACTGTCGACGCCGAGTGAAAACGTTCATACTGTACTTTGTTGCTGTATACGTATGTACGAATTATGCACATACGTAATGACGAAAAAAGAAAAAAAAGGGGAGAAAGAAAATGAAGAATCATCATCCCATCAATCCTGCGAATTTGGGTGAAACTTGCGAGACTTCATTTCTCTCTCTCTCTCTCTCTCTCTCTTTTTTCATTCTCTTCACTCGCGTGCGAATTACAATTTACAAAAAATAAAAAAAGGAAATCCCGCTCGTACAATAATAATGATCTCTCGTGCTTTCTTTCGTCGTCGTCGTCGTCGTCGCACAGGAACCGACGAGCGGCCTGGACTCGCATTCCGCCCAGGCGCTGATATCCCGACTGAAGAAGTACGCCGAGCAGGAGGGCAAGAGCATCGTCGTCACGGTGCACCAGCCGAGCTCGCGGATGTTTCACAGCTTCAACAAGCTGCTGCTGCTCAGTCGCGGCCAGGTGGCCTATTACGGCTCGACGGCCAACATCGGCCGCTTCTTCTCCACCATCGGCCTCAATCTCCTGCCACATTACAATCCTGCCGATCTTATACGTGAGCATATAGTTTTTACATCTGTTTAATATTAATTATTACGAGGAAACGATGATGATGATAATAATGATAATAGGAACGCGAGCGAGATATGTATAACGAAGGCACGACCGAGTAATAATCGCGAGCTGCCGAGCAATTTGTGTTATATAGGTTTACGAGGACTCGACTTATTATTACAAATACGTGTGTGAGTACGCTCGCGAGCTCGCGCGCGCGCGATTTCTTTTGTTCTGCGCTGCACCGAAGAAAAATCAATTTGGGACAATAATAAAAACGTAATATGCGCGCTTCTCAATTTGAGTAATGATAATTTTCTCTCGCTTACTCACTCATACACTTCTGCTATACGCGCCCAAGAAAGTCGCCCAAAGAAAAGTAAAATCTTTTTATTCTCTTGTGCTTCTCTCGCGCTGCAAATGATTGCCTCTCTCTCTCTCTCTCACTCGCGAGCGCGCGAAGAGGACTTGATTGAACGCTGCAGCCGAGGAGAAAGAGAGCGCATCCGTTATATTTTTTACGAGCAATTTTTATTTTTTGTTGTTTCTTTCTTTCTTTCTTTCTTTTCATTCTTTTCTTTTCTTTTCTTTTTTTTGTTACGGTTCGTTGACCCGCGCGCAAAAATAACTCGACGAAATGCTTAAAAATATATTATACGTTGCATTACATATTCGCGTCGCGGAGACTCGTGTGTGTATTTTGATGATATACACGTTACATTTTTTTTCGCTTCACATACGTCCAGTGCGCGCAGGCAGATAACGTACGATATCGGTCATTAACGCGTGCGACCGCAGTTGCAACGGAAATGCAGCTGGGGTTTCTTCTTCTTCTTCTTTTTTTTCGTCGGTTGCAAAATCGGTATTGCGCGTACATACAATATAAAATATAAATATCGATCATTATCGCGCGCAAACACCGATGATTTTCACTTCGAGAACACAAGGCTAAAATGTCGTCTCTCTGCATTACAGTGGAACAGATAAAGGGCCCGGAGGAGGTGAGGGATCGGATCGTGGCGGCGGCGAGGGCCGCGCGCCAGGGACCCGACTGCCCGCCGGAACTGCGCCCGGATTACAATCCAAGCCAGACCCAGCTCTGCGAGCATCTCATCCATTATCACGAGCATCACATCACTAATAATGGTACGTTATACGACGACGGCCAATTTTTTTGGGGGACGAAAACCGCGTATAGACGTGCTCTCGCATTGTTATAATTCACGTGAGCTGCAATAACGTGTCTTTTGCTTTCTCCGTGTACGACCGTGCACGTTTTTTAATGATCGATTCGAGACGTCCTAACCCCGGTATCGTCGCTGTTCGGTGCTTTCTTTATGCCAGACGCGGAAGTACATACTACACGCTCCTTTTTATTATGCGAAATGCGCGACATATTGCAAATACATACTTATACTTTCTTACACTTTGTCGACGTCGACTCGTCAACGTCATCGTAAATACAATCGTCCATTACAATACACCGAATCGAGTTATAATTAACCTGTTACCTCCGCGTCACGATGCCGCCCCCGGTGTGTGTGCGTGTGTGTCGATGACCCACTAATGCTCAGCAGACTAGAAAAGTATACGTCTAAAAACGTCTGCGTCCTTGACCTTGTGTGTTTGTGTGTATGCAAAAAAAAGGAAAGATCCTAATTATCATAATACGAGCCCACCTGCCTACCTTTATATACCTGTCCCGTCTATAATATACAATGTGTGGTCCGCGCGACATTTGGCTTGGGCAAACGATACGCACACATCGTGTATGTATATGATTAACGTGTCTGAGCATTTTGTTTCTCTTTACATTTTTTTTGCGCCGCCGGTCGAACTCGGACACACACCATCTGCGAATTGGGGACGACGCAGCAGTCAAGGAAGACGAGGGACGCACACTGTGGCTAGACACGCAGAGCCACGCCAGCAGTAACGCCAGCTCGGCCGACGACGACTACAGCTGGCAATGGCCCACGAGCTTCTGGTCCCAATTCAAAGTACGCAAAAATAATAATAAAATACATGGTATACAATTTCACATAGGATAAAAAAAATAATAAATGACATTTATGTTTGC
This sequence comes from Trichogramma evanescens, assembly GCA_902732785.1. NCBI lineage: Eukaryota > Metazoa > Arthropoda > Insecta > Hymenoptera > Trichogrammatidae > Trichogramma > Trichogramma evanescens. The sequence continues at coordinate 32,038 of CACVKI010139058.1, forward strand.
CCGTGCGACAGGTATTATCGGAGAGAAATTTCCAAGAGGCGAGGCCACGAATGCTGTCGCGCCTCAACTGGCTGCAGACGATCGCGCTGGGCCTGCTCGCGGGCCTGCTCTGGTTCCGGCTGCCGCGCACCGAGGCCTCCCTCCACGACATACAGGGCTGGATGTTCTTCAGCACGACCTACTGGATGCTGTTCGCGCACTTCGGCGCCCTCTCGAGCTGTGCGTATAGCAATCGTCGTTAAATATTGTCACTTTATTTTTTGCATGATATGATTTGTGATAGAAATTCTCAACGTTTCGTGTGTTGCTTGTACAATTATTTCGACTTTGCCAATTGCAGATTTACAGAGAGAAGGGTACTCGCCATCTAGTGGTCGAGACTCGAAGTGATATTGCCGTATTTGAAAGTGCTTAAAAACTTCACATTAAAAATTAAAAAATTATCGCATAATCTTAATAGAAAAATCGCCAAATACAATACGTTAATATAATTTAAAAGGTGTTAAATGGTATTTAAGCCATTACCAATAATATTAACATTTCTACCAGTAATATAACGACGCTATCGATACAATGACGATAATGAAAAAATTTTTTGTCATCTGTCCAGTTCCACCGGAACGCGAGGTGATCAACAAGGAGCGGCTGTCGGGCTCGTATCGGCTGTCGGCCTACTACATGGCCAAGATGGTCGGCGAGCTGCCGCTCACCATCACCCTGCCCGCTGTCTACCACATGATCAGCTATCCGATGCTCGGCTTTCAGAGCATGGGCGTGTTTCTCACTCTGCTCGGCTTCCTGCTGCTCAATACCGTCGTGGCTCAGGTACACGTCACACAGAAGCTCCATTATGTTCTTTGTAACACGCATAAATAGATGACAATAATATTCTGTTACTCTCTTCAGAGCGTGGGCTTCTTCGTGGGCGCCTGCTGTCTGGATCTGCAGGTGAGCATAACGGCCTCGGCGCTCTACACGCTGGCGACGCAGCTGCTGGGCGGCTATCTGGCCACCGCGGTGCCACCCTGGCTGGCCTGGGCGCGCTACGCCAGCATGGTCCACTACGCCTATCAGAACATGCAGATACTCGAGTTCGGCGTCGGCGGGCCCGTACTGTGAGTTCCCCTTCTCTCACTCATTACCATATACTTTTTTGTTTGTACCTCTTTACTTCACTGATTTTTTGGATACTAATCGTGTGTGTGGCGCGCGCATTGTAGGTGCTCGCAGCCGAGCAAGTTCGCCGAGTGCAAGAACGGCACGACGATACGCGTCGAGTCGATCCTGGAGGCGCAGGGCGGCGCCAGCGGCCAGGGACTGCCACTCTGGGCCAACACGGCGGTGCTGCTGGCCTTCCTGATCGTGTTCAGGACGATGGGTTACCTCGTGCTTCGCTACTATCGCGTACCAAAGTGAAGCCGCTTTTAAAATTATATATATAAAAATATTTTAATCGTTTTTTTTTCACTCACTCCATTAGCCAAGTAAGCTCGGCGTACAAGTTTGTGTGATCTGTGTGTACGTGTGTGTATGATTATTATTACGATGATGTGTGTGTGTGAGTGTGGCAAGCTCGTGTAACTGAATAATATTGTGTGCTGTGTAGAAATGATGTATTTTTTTCTTCGTTATTTCTGTTTTTTTTTTCAATTCTACGCTCCACGATAATGAAAAAGAAAAAAAAACAATAATAATGCCACGACCATTTCTGTGTATGTATGTATACGTGTGTCTGTGTGATTTTTTACTGTCGAAAGAATTATACCAAGCGATATTTTGCACGTACATCATAGATAAAGTCCGTGCAAAAATATACGCCAAGAGAGAGACTAATCACAATTTACCCTTCTGTTTTTAAACTTTGTTCACGAATCATGATAATTCGTCATTTTTTTATTATTATTACATATTTATTATATTTGCTACCTTATACTAGATTATTATCATGGCTACATACTGTCAAACATTATTATCACCGATATTTATTATTATTACGATTACTGCTACGATTTATCATCATGATTATTACTACACTTCTACGTTATTTATGATTACTCTCATTATGATTATTAGTTATTTTTGTGACACGAAATATTATTCACTCTTACTGTTGATAGGTAAGCGAATTGTGTAATGTCTAAGACGCGAGGAGAAGGAAAAATAAAAATAAAAAATAATCAAGCGCTTGATACGATTGTCAATGCTCGCCAAGTGGCAGCGATGCGTACGCGTGTGTACGACGACGCATGATACTATTTCGACTATTATTAATAATATACATACACAAACATACATTTCTCATTTTCTCTCTTTCTCGAATTCGTTGACGAAAAGAGAGAAATTTTTATACGCACATCGGACAACACTATTGATACGAGCGTGTCAAGACGCGCGTGTCTTGGCCGTGTGCGCGGCATTGGCGATCGGTTCTTCTTTTTCTTTCTTTCGATTTTTTTTCGTCTATTGTAAGTGATTTTGTATGATAGCAATACAGTGTTAAGCGAGACTAAGAGACTTGGCGGACAAGACTATATTGTAAAAATTTTTTACCAAGCATATATTATATAAATTATATATAAATTATATAAAAAGTTAGCTCGTAAGAATTGTAATGTACGATTGCGTATATATATAAAATATATATGATGAATATTATAAATATATTGTAAGCGTAGAAAAAAAACGAAGGTATGTGAGAGAGTGTACAATTGCGGTAAGTCGATTTATAAATACCGTTGCATTTTAGACTAAACGAGATGCGTGAATCGAAATTTATGTCATCTCGCGAATTTTTTATAGTAAAAATAATTCATAAAAGAAATAATTATTATTATTATCGAATGCGTTAAATGATATATAATTGATAAGCGAGCGCAGGAAAAATAAAAGTAAAAAAAAAATAACAAAAACTTTAAGAATGCGTTATTGGAGAACTGAGAAAGTTCGATTTTACAAAATTAAAGACTAAAAAATATAGATGCTTTCACGGTTTGAAATTTTCGATTATAATTATTAATATATTATAAATATAAAATGTTGACGAATACACAGACGGAGGCGATTCCGCGCACAGCTCTTATATCAATATAAGCTAAGTCTTGAATCACGAATGTGAAACAAACCGATAGCGATGTATAAATAATGACAAGTAGATTTCGATAAAACGATCCTATTTATACCTTTTTTTTATAAATACGCGCGCAGATTTTTATACAAAGAAATGAAAGGAAAAAAAACACACGTGCGATTCGAAGATTTTATATGATACAATCGAAGTAATATGACTGAAAACGATCGTTTTGTATAATTTTCGTTTGTTCAATCGCGGATTATCGATGAAAACCCCAAAACTTTATGCTGTAAGAATTTTTTTATATCTACAAATAATAGGCGATGCGGTACCGATTAGATCCATCGTTAATTTTCAATTAATAAAATATACCCTTTCTTTTTCTATGATAATTTTATACTTGAATACTTTCTTATTTTTAAATGTAATAATGAAACGCGCGTACACGTTAGCATGTAGTTGTTGTCGTTGTCATTTAAACTTATATACTCATAAGTAACACTCACACAACACAACACCCTTTACACATACAGATACACACAAACACAATTGACAGAGAAAAAAAGAAAAATTTTTCTTACCCTTGGGACAAGGTGAAAAAATGTAAAGAAAAAAAGTAAACCACCAATACTGCCATGTAAACTTTAGGAAAATTACGCTAAGATGCGCGTGTGTGTCTGTGTAAGTATTGTACGTGGGTCAGCGCGATGATTGAGAACAAAAAAGCGTAAAGATGTTCACGAAGCATCGTATAGAAAATTTTTTTCGAAATATCACGGCACAATTCGAACGTTGAACGTTCAGAAGTGGGCTATCACTATAAGATGCGAAAAATTTTGTCCGATCGAAAAAAAAATTTTGTCGTGACATGGACAGGGTCGAAGAAATTAAACTACTCATTGGACATACGCTGCTTTTTAACCGTTCAAGGCTCTCGCGCAGTCGAGCACATACATCCGCGTGTACAAACACACATAAAAATGTGGAAAAAACGAAAAGAATAATAATAATAATAATAAAATTGCGACTTTGTACAGTTTTAGATCTATTCATTATCAAAAAAAATATATCTATTACCTTTATATGCGTGTTAAGTGCCTCTTGCGGACGCGAGACGCGCTGCACCGCTCGTCGCGCGCTCGCACGCGGAGGCTCGTATTCATAACAGAAAAAAATAAATGAATTAAAGAAAAATTAAACAATTATCAATTACGATGACGAATGTTAAACGTTTTTTAGCAAAAATGATAGGAAAGAAGAAGATAACGACGAAGTCTTAGCAAAATAGCGACGATGATGGCGATGATGATTTTTAGGCCACGTGAAATTCGATTGAACGCGCGCGACGAAATGACATTTCGGGCGTTGGTTGCATCGGCGGAGCTGGAAAATATGCAGAGTGTGTTTTCTTGTATTACATTAGGCGCGTTTGATAATAAAGGGGAAAAAGATGAGAAAGAAGGGAAAATCAATGAAACTCGATCCTAGAAAGAAAATCGTATATAAAATTTTTCACATAGTTGTTTGATGCTTATTATTGATACACACTCATGTCAGTCACTTGTAGATTATAAAATACCCATGTACAATATCATTTTTTTTTTAAAGATTATTACGTTTGACACGTTAACTTTAATTTATTATGAAATGTGAATCACATTGACATCTCTGCACACGCATCAATACTCATTATTATTTAGTGTTAAGTTGAATCCAGCAATTATGTTATTATATTTATTAGTTATTATTATTGTCATTAATATTGTAATTGGACTATTATTATTATTATTAGCTATTACTATCATTATTATTATTTTTATTACTACTATCATTATCATTATTGCTACTATTATAATGAAACAAAAATATGCTATAATATAATTTTTATAAAGAAACTTTTGAGTACCATAAATAGATACTTTTCTTTTTAATTATTGGCACGTATCATTAATTCCAAATAAGACTATTAGTATTTTTTCCAATGCCATCGATCGTTCGTTTTTTTTAATGTTGTTTTTTAATCAAAACTTGTTAAGAAATGCTGCAAATTAATAATGACTGAACGACCAAAAAAAGGACATTTCAATCTGATTAAATTACCTTTCTTTATGGCTTGTTTTTGGTGTTTTTTCTATCAAAAATATGTTAAAAATATTAAGCGCATTTTAAATAAGCTGAAAATGACCAGTTCTCAACCACCTACAATACGATAGTACTACTGTCCTGTAACCTCATCACTTCGCCACTAGATGGCGAGTACTTTTATTTTTGTAAATCTGCAAGTGGCAAAGTTGAAATAATTGTATAATTCAAAACACGGTACCACTGAAATTTAGTACAATTTTCTATCTAATGTGGTCCATTTACATAGTCATTATTTATGTCAACTAAAAAGTAGCCATTAAATGTTGAGCATTTCTAGCAGGATTTTGCAAGCGATTTTCGATTTTCTTTCTACGGGCCACGAATTCAATAAGTTGAAATGTTTGTTACACAAAGATAGTTGTATTACTGCAATTATTTATCAAGAGTTAATTGACAAATCGAATTTAAAAAAAAAACTGCTACGTATTTGTTTTTCAAACGCGCCAAATGATAAAGTAATTATTATTATATTATTATCACTCTTAATAATCGAGAAAGGGTTCGTACAATAATAATAGTGTTATGATACGAGATAGAGTTTTCCATAATTTGTTAGCTGGTCTCGTACGACAATTTAAGATAAAGAATAAAATAACGTTATGAAGAAAAAAAATTCATATAGAACCACCAAGTGTTCAATGATGATTAATTGCGTGTGATGTTTTGGGGACGTTAAAGGCGGCGAGCTCGGTTCGATCTCGAATTATACCACTTGAAAGTATGAAAATAAAATGAAGAAATAATTGGCAAATGATGAAAAGTTACATGTACGTACTGTTGATTATATAATATAGTGTACACTTGCATAAATGACAGGGGGGGATGCTGACGTCTGACGTTAATTTTTCATCGTGCAGCTTTAAACAAATAATTGATAAACTGATTCGTATAGGGGTGGGAAAAAAACATCCGTGAAAAATTACGAGCGGTTTTTTTCTGTAATACAAGGAGATTTGTCATAATTTCATGATATTAAATTTTTTTAACTTGCAAAGAGCGTGTCTTTAAAATAACTACAGCTATAGTGTGAGAAGACAAAACAAGCTAGGGTTTGGAAAATGAAAAAAAAAAAAAATAGAGAGAACGAGAGATGATGCATGACTATATTTAGCGAAAAAATGAACTGATTTAATTAAAAAAAAATGTAACTGAATAAATAGACAGAGACTGCAAACGACTAACTTACGATAAGAACCCAATCGGTATTCGTTGTATTAGGCAAAATTTAGTACAACGCGTGCTTCTAAAAAAAAAGATAATTACAAATAATAATAAGCTTTTTTCACACAAAGAACGTCAATTTTTTTCTCAAAAACTTTGATAATACCCGTACGGTAGTGAAAACTTTTTGGCTACGTATACACACATATGATATCTATATTCGTATATAAATATTAAAAAAAAACAGTTTCTAAATTCTTGTACGATATAATGTAAAGCTGAAATATTCTTACAATAATCAAGTAAAATGGTAATGGTGACACTTTGAAACGATAAGAGATGAAAAATACACCTAGTAATTATGCTATAATATACATGGTATATGAATAATAAACGTCTACCGATTAATCTACTTTTACGTACGACGTATTCGACTTTGATACACAACATACTTATTAACGTTTAAGAATGAATAAGAAGAAAAAAAAGTTAATAACAAAATAATCCTGAAGAAAAAAACAAAAAAAAATTCTTAACATTATAACAAGCGTATAGACGAAAGCTTTGTAACTTAGAGACTTCGATAATGGACTGTCACGCGACGTAATATGAAAAACGATTTTTCTTCTAACGTTTAAGAACCTATAATAAAATGAAAATTATTGGAATAAAAAAAGCGGGAAAAAATACAAAAAAAATTTAATATGGAATGAACGGACGAGTGAGGTTTTTGATAATTGCATTCTTGTACGTTTGTACGTTTTTACAGACTTTTGCAGCCAAACTTTTACACACTATACGTGAGACTTTACATGATAAGAGAACATTAAAATATAAAAAAAGTAATTGCAGCATTTTTCAAAAGTCTACCAATTACTCCGTGGACGAAAGTATACACAAAAAAAATAAATAAATCACAATATACGACAATTCATCGCACTTCATCGACTCATTTTTTGTATCCATCAGGGTTTTGCGAATTACTCGAGAGACGCTAAAAATCAAAAAAACCAATTCATCGATTCACCAATTGTATTCTTATACGGAGACTCAATCAAATCATTTTTCATCAATTTAAAAATGTATAAATAACACAACTGATTCACGAATCCAATGACAAAAATCTTCCTCGAGAACAGAACTATAATTCATATTAGCGGACCACGTAAGACTTTGAATTTCAACGGTCGGGTTTTAAAGCGACGCGTTGTTTCTGTCTCTCTCTTCTCTCTCTCTATTACTGGACTATTATGAATAAGATTTACCGATTTATAATCGAAGCTGCTTCGCGTATGAATGAAAAAAAAGCAAAACAAAAGTAAATGAACTTACTGAACATCAATATCGTGCGTGATTTTTGTTGATAATTGACGAGTTGAAAAGAAAATAAATAATTCTTGATGTTTGTGCCAATTCGAATAAATCTGCGACGAACAAATGTTTGTAATAGCAAAAATGTTTCCGTTCGAAATTCGAACATTTTTGTGTTGATAATTAGATCAAATTGAAAGCCGCGTACAACGCAAAAAAATGATTCGTTATCGAGTTTGAGCGAACACGAGAACAAGAAGAGGTATTACCAGTAGTTAGTTGAAAATTAAAAACGATATCGATTGATAATCGCGAGCCGAAGAGCTAGAAAAAATTTGAAAAAAAAAATTTAGACTAAATGTAAATGTACATATCGCAAAGCGCGGCCAAGACAGCTCCAGCAACATTATGATAAAAAAAAAACTGAAAAATAAAGGAAAAATAAAAATTAATGAAAAATCGCGTGGCGAGAGACGTAATTATAGTTGTATCAAGAACCAAAATTTGTTGACGTATCTCTCCTCCGCTGCGTCGCGCTGAACGACGAACACAATTCTGGTTGGAGAAAATATTTCGGACGATTGATTCACAACGCACGCGAGTGTGATATAAATAATTATAAATAAAAAATTTACCGCTATTAATGTGCGTGTGCGTGTGTATTTGTGTGCGAGTGTTTTTTTGTACCATGTGCAAGTGAGAGTGCGACGGATACGTTACATACAATAACAAATAAAAAAAAAAACGATGGACATGAAAAATATATTATATACATAAAATATTATATACACGATAAACGATATACAATAAAAATAAGATATCAAAAGGAGGAAAAAAAAGTAAAATTAAACGTCAAAAACGAGCGATATAATCCTGCGTACTAGTAAAGGTGTGAGTTCACTTTTCCATTTTTGTTACTCCGAGTGAAAGTGCCCGTACTTTATAATGTGTATATGCGACCGACGAGAGTTTGTATATTTATCGAACGATGCGAGTAAGAAAAAAAAACATTAGCCTTTAAGAATCAATATTATAGATAACGATATGTAACGTATGATAATGTTGGTATCGTGTATTGAAAAGGAAAGGAAATAAATGAAACGCGGCGTGGTACGAGATATCCCGAAAATATTTTCTCCACCACTACTTTTATTGGGCTTCGTGATGATGATGCGCGAAATCGACGAGAAAAGGACGAAAAAGTATAATGCATACATTGTAATGTACTGAAATATTGAACGATAATGAGCGTCAGTGGAGAGCCATGTTGTAATTTGTAATTTGTCGAACGACGATTATTGGTCCGTAATCACGCGTCGTGAGTTTTGTCACCCGATTCGAGAAGTTACGCAGACATCTTCATCGATCAATTTCTTCCTTTACTTTTATTTTTCTCTCGTTATTTTTTTTTTACCACGATTAATTGTATTTATATATTACCATGAAACACTATGATGTACACACGATCGCGCTTTTGCACTCTTGTCTTTTTACGTCGGATAAAATGATACGGTGATCATTAAAATTACGATTATATCATTTATACTTTTCTTCGTGTATAATTTAATATGAAATCTGCGTCTAATATATTTATAAATAATTATTATATACATATTATACATTATACATACCTTTTTATCATACTGACTTTTAGATTCTAAGAAACAGTGATTTGTACGAAGGATTTATTTCTGTTTTTTTTTCCTCTCTCTGTTTTTTTTTTTTTTATATCGTTCATATAAAGTGTAAGGAAATACTCTCCTTTGTGCGAAATGACGGGGGAGAGGGGGAGTCGACTCGACTTTTCTTTGTATAAAAATCTTTTTCCGTAACTGCCTTGTATAAAATCATTCGAATAAAAAAAAATACTATCTTATACATCGAGCCAAGTGTCAATTATTCGCTACACCCATATATACCCCAATTTACAAAAAATTCAGATTAATCAAGTACGCCTGAGTCATATAAACGAAATAAATTTTATTTACACCTAACGAATTATTACAATTGTAATTAATTTATGAATTAATGATAATAATGGAGTACAGCATTAGAAGTGATTAGAGTGTAGGTCAACTGTTGAAAAATCTCACGATACATCTTTCATCTTTCATAAACGGTACGAGCTTTCGTCTCTTATGCTAACAAATTTCATTGCATTCCATTCGCATGTATCGCGATAGACACTTAACAAAACACAATCATCTTTTGATTTTTCTTTTTCTTCGTCCTTAGCACATACATGTAGTTACTTGCGCATCGAGTAACACATCCTTATCGTTAAATCGTTATCAATATTATCATCATCATTTTTCTTTCCTAAAAATAAGTTCGTTCGTCCGCAGGAAGGCCCTTAGTCGAGGATGTTGAGCTTGCTGTTGGTCTTGCGCAGTTGCGCCCTCCAGGGTATGATGTGCACAGTTTCAGTGTCGTCGTCCTCATCGTTGTTCGGTCGTTTGTGATTGTTATTATTATTATTGTTATTGTTGCACGTCGTTGTCGTCGTCGTCGTCGTTTCCTCGGCTTTGCCGTTGCTCAAGCCGTTGTTATTCCCATTGCTGTCTTCGATCGGTGGCGGCGGCGGAATTTCCAGCACCGCCGGCTCGCTCTTCTTCGCCACGATCGGCACTTCGATCCTCGGCGTCGGTAGTACCGTCGTCGCCGCCACTGTTGAGGTTTTGGCGTCTCCGCCGCAGCTCTCCTTCTTGGCGAGCAGCTGTCTCTTCCAGGGCGGTATCGCCTTCTGTCGCTTTTCCTCGTTCTCCCGGGCGATCTGCTCCTCCAGCTCCTTCTTCGCCCGCTCGGCGGCTTTGCGCGCCAGCATCTGCCGCTTCCAGATCGGTATGACGTTGCCGGAGCTATCTTTTTCTGGGATCTGTGCACGTAAAATGTAGTGTAAGTCGTTTCACGAAAGCAAAATTTCTCGTCGAGTTTTCTAGCAGGTCTGATCGGTATTGATAAGTGTATACATAAAAATCTTTATTACTCACTTGATCGACGAAGTTGGCTATACTGAAAGTCTTGCTGATTTCCGACATCATATTTTGCTCCTGGGACTTTTCCACCTGGGCCCGCTGGACCTTCATCTTCTTGATGCCGAGTATGTCCTTCGTCTTCTTCAACTCGGCGATCAGATCGGTCTTCTGAACGAAAAACGATTCCGACACTGCGCAAGCAACGACATCAATTAATTTACTCTTTCACACGTGTAATTAAATGAGTTTGCTCTTGTTTGCAACAATACTCACCATTGGTCATGGACACGCTGCGATTCGGGGGCGCCGAGAAGGTCTTGGCCGCGTGCATCTTGTTGTTGGTCCGTCTCAGCTGCACACTCGTGAGATCCTGTATGCTGATGGTGGCGAGCGGCTGCTGCTGTCTCAATTGCTGCTGCTGCTGTCGATCGGTGGCAGCGGCGGCGGCGGCACCGCTCGAATTATTATTGTTGCCGCCGTTCGAAAGCGGACCCATGGGCGGTGGCGGTAGCGGCGGCGGTGGCGGTCCCAAAGTCTCTCCATTCGTCGCTCGCCCCTCTTTGCCGGTAGCTGCGGTTTCCTCCTCCTCCTCCTCCTCTTCCTCTAGTTGACTCTGTGGTTGCTGCTGCTGCTGCTGCTGCTGCTGATGCTCTTCTTCCTCTTCCTCGGCCGCTTCCTCGGTGCACTCGCTCTTGCGCCGTATCGATTCGACCACCAGGCGGCCCTGCAGATCCAAATTGTCTACCGATCTAAATTTAAAAAAAGAGGGAAAAAAGGAAATATGAGAATCGAAACGAGGATTCATAATATGAATGAGGATATATTAAATTCGTTTATATACAAGTGCAGATAGTCGATCGGTTCATACGCGTTCGCGCGCGGGGCTCTCGTGGCTATCCCACACACTCTGCTCTCGTTCCACTTTTTTTCTATTCAGCGCGAATAATTTACAAGATTCCGCGTTCTTGATTTTACAGACCGATGAGTTTCCCTCTGCTCGCTCGCTCGCTACATAGACGCACACACGCTCGCATCGCCTTGCAGTATCACGTGTCTCCTTTGTACAATATGCATCTTCTCTCTTTATACCGATATATCGCAAAATCGATCCCTCGATCTTGGATAAAAATTGATCATACCTTAATGTGTAGTTGTAGCAAAGAAAAAAAGTGGATCACGCGCGCGCGCAAAAAAAATTAGATAGATACATACATCTACACACACACACACGTAGAGTCAACATATCGCGAGCTCTTTGCAGCGTGACGCGCACGCGAGCAGCAGCAGCAGCAGAATGAATATTAGCGATCGCGTTTCCTCCGCTCCGCGTGGCAGGATTATAATTCAAATATTATATCCGCATGGGCTACTTTATGGAATTGAATATTATTACTTTTGTCAGGATCGTTGTGTGCGTATGTAATGTACTGTTTTCACGACCGCACGACGAAAGTTTGTTTATTCGTCGTCGTTTTTAGTGAGTTTTCGAAATTGGATGGAGATCGTTAATTAGGTGTGTATACGCGCGATGAGAGAAACAATAATCGACGAGACCCGCGCCGGGGACCGATATCCAGCGCGAGTAATTATGTCACAGCGTAGTACGTATGAGTACGGATGAAAATTAAAGGTGGCAATAATAATAAAGTAAGCAAAAAAAAAGGCCTATACGTTTACAACGCGCGCGATAGCACGTAAAAAAAGTGGCCTCGATATAATAAATACATACACATACACGCAAACGTATACGTACATAAAAGCCAAAAGGGAAAATTGCGCGCAACTTTCGAATCTCGTGTATCGCGCGCTCGCCGACCGCAAGGATTTTTCACCTTACATTATTACGCTCGATTGAAAACGGAGGCACGGGACACAAAAAAAAAACAACAAAAGCGGCAGACGTCTAATTGAAAGATGTCTGTAATAGCTCAACATACCTGGCCTTGGACAAGCTGTTGTGCTGATGATGATGGCGTTGATGATGTTGGGCGAGCTGCGCCGTGGACTTGCATATGCTGCGTAGATACTCGGACGGCTTGAGCAGCGTCTCCGAGTCTGCGGCCTGGCTGGCGAACTGTGGCGGTATGAAGGGCAGCACCATGTGCCTGTTGACCAGGTGCGCTGTCACCTGGTTCTTGCCGCCGTTGCCAACGCTACTGCAGCTGGAATCGCTGCTCTGTTGTCGCTGCTGTTGATTATCCTGATCCTCTTCCTCGATGATCGTAGCTGTGGCTGTGGTGGTGGTGGTGGTGGTGGTGGTGGCGGCGAGGATCACGGCTGCGATTACAGGTGGCGGCGGTGCGGGTGGCACTGCGGCGACACTACAACTACTACTACTACTGTTGCTGCTCGTGCAACCATTGGCGTTGACGGCTCGGCTCGCGACTGACGACGACGCAGGCGTCGATGAGCTTTCATGGACTTCCGGATGATGATTGTTATGATGATGATGATGATGATTGTTGTGACTGTGATGATTATGAGGATGATGTTGGTGGTGGTGTTGTTGTTGTTGTTGGTGATGACGGCCGCCACCACCACCACCAGTAGTAGCAGTTGTGGACTCCTCCTCGTTCGCTCCTTTAGACGTGAGAAAACATTATATTATGTACAAACACACACACATGCATACGTAGTAGTATAGTACACACGCATAGATCAGAGTCGGAGTGAAATCTAGGTAAGTGTATTGTATGCCCGCCTGAGCGCCATGGTCTAGTAATAGCCGCGCACATCCATAATAGCCGCACCGAGCCAATACACATCCACACATCCACGCACATGTATTCTGTGCGATCTGCCGCATGTGTGTATCCTGGCAGCGAGCATGTGTATATGTATGCGGGGGGAACCGCCTCTTCGACGCGCAGACACGTAGAAAAACGGGGCCCAATTAAACGCGATACGATGCGTACGTGTGTATGTGTATATAAGTGCAGCAGCAGTACCAGTACCAGTACCAGTCCGACGCTTTTATAAACGAGGTATTATATGCATACACGCAGCAACAGACAGACAGAGCGTCGCTTTTCCTCGCCTCGGGCCTGCGCTTATGTATATATATATATGTATAGGTACATTACCGAGGCATGCAAAGCACGAGCCGCGCCGCGCAGAGAGGCAGCAGCTCGCTCTGATAATGGCTTGATTGACGCGGAATCAGAGATAATTCACGCGCCGAGTTTTCGTATGTACGCTACGTGTGTACCGTGAGCGAATTTAAAAGGAGATACATAAAGAAGCCGAGAAGGTTGAGGTGAACATTTTTACACGAGTTTTCCGGCATTTCCACTCGATATCTTTTTGATAAAACTACGCGAGTGGCTACGTTTTATAAGGAAAATGTCAAGTGGATATCTGGGAAAACTCGTTCGAACGTGTTCACTTCAACCTTGGTCTCGATCTTATCGCCTTGAAATTGTTCAGAAAGAGTAAAAAAATCGTTCAAAGTACGACATTGTCGCGTTCGCGCGCGTTCGTTTTGATAATTAATCGATTTCACACTGCCCGCGGTACAGCAAAAAAAAATAAACCTCGTAAAAATGCCAAAAGATCGGATAAAAAAAATGCTTCCCATCGAGGAACCTGTTATTATTCGTGGGCGTGAACATCGTATTCTCTCACGTGCGCAATTTGGACAATAGAACGCGATAAAAAAAAACAGAGGAATGCTCCATATTATGCGTGTACATAATAACATATATATATACTTCATTATGTTACTTACCGGATATCGCAGTGGTTTCGCATTTTGACTCTCGGCTATTGGCCACCTGGTCAAAGTTGCCGTCTTTCTTCTCATCCTTCGTCGAGTTCTCGCCGAGAACGGAATTTTTGCTGCCGCTCCGTGGGCTTTCCTCGCTGTTTTCCGGTGCCGGTGCCGGTGGCAGAGGAGGCGGTGGCGGGGGCGGCACAGATCCGAAAAATCCGCTGCACAAAGTAATTTAATTTTACGAATGAATTTTCGTTTCGTTTATCATATTTAATTATTCAGTATAATTATCCCGGTAGAAATGCTCAAGAATAATTATGACCTGATAGCCAAAAGATGGTAATTTTTAAGGGTTTTAATTACATTACCATTAATTAACTTGTTTTTCGAGATTTTTCTATTACAATGTTTAACACTACAAGAGGCAATGACCTGAAAAGACAATTTAACCGTTTGAAAAAATTTAGACCAGTTTTCAACCACTTTTAATACGATGATACCATTTTAAATATCCGCCGCTAGATGACGATTACCCTTATTTCTGTAAATCTGCAAGTGGCAAAGTCAAAATGATCGTATAAGTCAAAACACGATTTTTAACGAACAATAAATTACTTGCTGGATTTTGAAGTAGTATGATTCTCTGTTCACTTTATTGTAGCTTAGATCTCAGATTTAACCCGGCAAACTTTATTCTCATCAATTTTGACTGAAAATGCTCACAAGTTTATAAGAATTCAATCATAATTAATGCCAACAACCCCCACTAGATGGCGAGTACCCTTATTTCCGTAAATGTGCATGTGGCAAAGTCAAAATAATTGTATAAATCAAAGCGAGAAACGGGTCACTTGCTTAGTTGCTTGTATTTTGAATTTTTGGTATTAATGTTTTATACTTGAAATGTAGAAAATTAAAAATAACTATTGCAAGACTGTGGAAATGTAATATTGGGCGAATTTTATATCGTCGAAAGTGGTCTTCCAAAAATTGTGGAACTATTATTGTTTCACTGCTTGTCAGCACATATCCAGTTCTAATGACCCTTTTACGTCCCGAAAACCAAAAACTCATAGCTACGATAAGTCGAGCATTTCTACCAAGATTCCTTTATCATAAAGACCTACGATATCGCGCAAAATAGAAAGCTGAATATACACAGGCGTCGCTCGCGCATTTGTAAAATTGCAGACGCGTTAAAACTAAGTACATCGACAAAGTCAACGCGTCGATTTCGAGTTTCGCGACTCGTACATATGTACACACAGATGCCGAGTAATTACGACTCGATGCTATGCGCGCGCGCCCATATAGCAGCACACACATGATCGACAAGTCCAATACATCAGATATACATCTCGATCGCTCATTATTACAAAGTATCTGTACACGTAAAGGCAGTATAGTGGTACAGGTATCGAGCAGTCGGCCTACTTACCCTGGTCCGGAGATTGCCGGTTTCGTATCCTTTTCACTTTCTACCCTCGTCGGGCCTGTCGTCGCTGGATTTTTGCGCTCTGCAACGAGAAAAGCGAAAAAGTATATGAGTCGAATAAATAAAACAAGAATCCTTCATATTATATACGAACAAATGATGGTTATTTTTTTTTTTCATACGTCAGACACAATCGCGGCTAAAATTTTTTTTTCTATTCACCTCGATCGATCGGTAATCAAATGTACGATAATAATGCACGGCGTGTACTAGACTACTTACACTCTGTATGTATATACGTTTGTATCTATGCGCGTGCACATATGTGTGTGTACATACATACGCTTTGGCGCGCTTTCACTTCCGGAGCGAGTTTTCTAATCGTATAAAAATGCCAATTACTTTACAAAATAGTAGCGGCTAGTGCGCCACGCACCAACTCGTATTCGTAAATGCATGATGTATATAGACGAATGCATTAGGCGCGAGCCGGTGCAGCAGCGCTTATCGATTGGCATATAAGACTATTACATTTGTCAAAAAAAGAAAAGAAATTATCTGCGTTCGTGGCTCTAAATTTCGATTACGATATCCACACGGATGACGTCGGTATATCGATCGGACGCGTCGGATCGGTAATTACCTGTAACTTTGACTAATTTATTTCTATTGTTGATGTTGTTTATATTGTTGTTGTTGTTGTTGTTGTTCATACGCTCGTTGCTGCTGTTGCGGGACAGCGGGGGCGTCGAGGCACTGGACGAGTAGCCGCCTGGGGTCTCGCTGCTGCTGACCGTCGACGAGGACGACTCGCTGGCGCTGCTCGATCTGCCGTATCGACACCTGCTGCAGTGAAAAAAATAGTAACGATTCTTTAGTCGACGTTCGACGATGATGAAAATCGTTAAAAGTTATAATGCATGAAAGTTTACCCGATCTCGTTGCCGTTTTCCTTGATTTTCTTCAGCTGCGACGGCGACGACGTCGAGTTGTTGTTGTTGTTGTTGTTGTTGTTGTTGTACTTGGCCGGACTCGAGCCGCGTTTCGCCGCGGTCGGCGTCCTGACGTCCTCGTTGACATCTTCAACCAGTTGCTCGTCGTCGTCTTCGTCGGTTTCATCGTCGTCTTGGGGAATCTGCTCGTAGGCGTGCTCGCTCACGCTGTCCTTGGAATAATCCGACGCCAGGCCGCCGTTCATCATCTTGACGCTCTTGCAGGACTTGGCGGTGCTGCTGTCGCTGACGCTGGGGCTGCTGCCGCCGTTAATATGCTGATGATGCACGTCGGCTTTCACTGGAAACAAGCAACAACGTAAACAAGCTGCACAAAGAAAAATCAGACGAGTCTCTCTCGTGGAAAATCAAAAAAAACGCATATCATTATCTCACCGGTTATTTCGTCCTTCCTCTCGACGGGACCACGAATCGGACAACCCGACGAGTCTATGATGTCACCGGCACCGCCACCGGCAGTCGTGATACCGGCATCGTCGAACAGATGAGCCACCCGCGTGTAGACCAGCTCGTGCGGGCTGTGCAGGAAAAACGAGCCACTGCTCCCGGTAGCGACGGTGTTGCTGCTGGCACTGCCCAAGCTGCTGATGCCGTTCTGCGAGGCAGTCGACGAGGCCGACAGTATCAGCTGATCCTTGTGATTGCTACCATTGTTATTCAGACGCAGAGGCAACGGTGGCGTCGTCGGGGTGGCAGAGGCTACGACGAAGGCGTTCGCCGTCATGGGATTGATGTAGAGGCCGTCCCGGGCCCGCGAGCCCGGTGGATGAAGGAAGAACGGCTCTTGGAACATGGTGCTGCCGTTGCTGCCCGTGTTCGTGCAGACGCTTCCACCTACTCCGTTGTTACCGCTGTGTAACGAGCTCTGCCGACAGATTTATAGAAAGATCGGTATCGCAACTATTCGGAATGTTTACGAAAAATTGGTACGAAAAGTGAGTCCATTATCGTCGTGTACCTTTCCAATGGAGCTGGCGACGCAGCTACAGGACGTGGCTTCGCTCATGCTCTCGTGCAAACAGCTGCCCAGCGAGTCTAGTACCAGAAGCCTGCGGTGATCCGAACTGGCCGACGCCCGGCGCGCGACGCTGACATTGAACCGATTCGCTGCTTATCACCTCCTGCAAGGATGATAAGAAGAACATTAAATACACAGGCAGCATTAATGTTTGGTGTTGTTTCAGGCAGTGATCTTTGATAAAAGTGTTCAACATTTTAAGACTAGTTTTTGGTGTAGGAAAACGGTTGTTGGTCATAAAGGGGTCAATAGAGCTATTTAGAGCAGCGATTATACGATCAGACTCTATGGCCAAAAAGTATCGGTGGCGTCGTAGCGACTCAGTCTCACAACTTTGAGTTTAGCAGGTCGATCTTGAGTCACGAAAAGAATTTCAAATTTTTCTAATGTTTTCGTCGTAAAAAAAACATCGGAAAATATATATTTATGTTAAGAATTATTAATCCGGTTAGTTTCATTAAAAATGATTATGTTCAATGAGGAACAACAATTTTTAAAAAAATCACACATTCCTCGACTCGAGGTTTTATGACTAAGCCACTGCGGCGGTACCAATACTTTTTGGCCATATAGTCTGATCGTAGAATCGTGGTTAAAACAACGCTTTAAATTCTGCTTTGCTGAATAGAGCTACCTCAGAATTATTGAATTTTAAGCTACCAAAGTGCATCGTACAAAAACAGCTGTATCTCAGCGAAACTTGCGAATTTTTAAAATCTGAAAACGGCGTTGGAAAGGCGAGAAAAAAACCTATCAGATAATTGTATGCGATTTTTTTCATGAGTGATTATACTCAGCCATTTTCTTGAAGAAACGAATATATTTTTCCATTTTTCCATTTTTTAATATCGTTTTTTGGGATAAAGTCGTACTTTTCTGCATTAAAATAATTTTAAAGTATATACTAATATATACCGTTGAATTCGTCATAAAAAATCCTAAAATTTAATGGTGTCAAAAAATTTTCTAGATTTTTTCTGTTCATTTGCCGCTCGCTCGAAAATGAACTTTGCGAAATTTGCGAAAAAAAACGATCGAAAAAGTGTATTTTTTTCAATGAAATCGTGCTTCTAGGTCAAAACTGATTCGATTCTGCAAACAAAAACACATAAGAAAATGTATTGTTAAAATCGTACTTCGACTTATACCATTATTTTGACTTTGCCACTTGCGGATTCACACGTAAAGGCCCTCTAGCGGTTGAGACTTAGAGTAGTATTGTCGTGTTTTGAAGTGGTTGAAAACTGGTCTAAATTTTTTAACCATAGTTGTATCAGAAAAATTACGAAAATAAGTCAATTATTGGTGAACATTTTTTTAAAATTAATAATTTTTTAAACTGTTAAATTATCAATTTTTGCTCACCAGGCCACTATTGATGTATTGAGAATTTCTACCAATGAACGTGCATGCGACGCAAGAAAATATTATAATATACATCAATAAATATATGGGTACGAATGATTTATAATCGATTTGGCAATTGAATTATGTGACAATAGAATAGCGCATCTTGCGCATAATACACCGTAGCGGCGGCGGCGACGGATCGTCGTCCGTGTTTAATTATGTCAAACGTTGGAATAGTTGCGAAAAAAGAAAAGAAAAATAAATAAATACGAACGAATCGGGGTCAGGCGCGCTATTATATACCGATGAGAAACAATATAATGTAATGTCTCAATCGCTTCTAATGAAAGAAAGTGAGACACGGAGAAAGAGAGAGAAAGAAAAACACATTTCGAGGTCGCGTTTTAGCACTGATCTCGCTATTGCACTCTGTAAAATTGACAAGTTAATACTTCGACACTGCTGCCCCGATGATCGTTCGTTATTACGAGTCTCTCTCGTTCGACGACGACGGCGGCGGCGGCAGCGGCTAATTGAGCCACCGATCCTACGCTCAGAAACACGAGATCGTTAAAAAAAGCTCGAAATACTCGCGGGTCTAGACACAATTCGTTCGGTAGAAAAAAAAAATAGGAACAAAGTCGTGACGTAATTATCATCAAACGACGCCAACTCCCCGCTACAACGAACGTCGTGTGCGAATCGTTGAGTTTCGCAAAAAAAAAGCCAAAGAAAAAAAGGTCGTACCTGTATAAAACGCGCGCGGTAAATTGCTAGCGCGGATAATTTTACTCATGCGCGCGCGCCAACCGTCGCGATGACAATTAAAAATGTTAAAACGTTCGTAAACTCGTTGATATTGCGACAATAAGAAAAAAAATTATAAGGGCTCAAGTGTAGAGGTGAAATTCAACTAATAATCACGCGTGGGTGTCTGTGGACTGTGTGTGTACATTACAAGGCTGGAGTTATAGCATTGCTGCCAGCTGCGCGTGGGAATCGAAAGCTAATGTATTATTGCATCGATGATAATGCTGTGCTCGCTATACAACAAATAGACTCGAGAGAGGATCTGCCTCAACACATGTGCGATGAACACACGTGTTAAGAGAGTCACGCCCTTGGCAATAAAAATATATATAGTATAATAATCTTTCAGCACGCATCGAAACGCGTATGTTTTACCTTTCTCCGCGTACAAATTCATATACGCAAAATTCATAAATCTTCGCGCGAGTTACGCAACGAGTTTGCGTTGTATGCATACATTGTAAGTCTAACATGTATATAATAATAACGCAGATCTGGAGGTGAATTTATTTTCGAGAGAAATTGAAAAATATCGATGAAAATATTATTATTCGCAGCTGCTCTATTGCGCTTTCTCGAACTCTCGGGGAGCAGCGCGGATTATAATATATTTACGACGATCGGAGAAAGAAAAGTTATGGATATCGCAGGAGGATTGGATTATTCGTAATTGTGCGTTTTATTTATAAATGTAATGTACAGGGGCGATAATCGAGCTGAAAGTGAATTTCGAAAAGTAAACGAACGATACAAATAATTCTTCAGATAAACTATCGGTAAAATACATGCATAAGACGTGGAAAATTTACTGCAAGTTGTAGATTTTAAGATTTTTTTCGTTTTATTTTTTAAGTTTTCATTGGTTCAGATTTCTGATGAAACTATCATCGTTTTTTCCGTTTTCTTTTTCAGTTTTATTCCCTATACTAGATCCCTCGACAATCGTTCATAATCATCGAGTCAGCACGTAATGAACATTTCACATCGGCGAGTTTTTCAATTGTGTGCACACCGGTAGAGATGCGGTTAACATTGAAAAATTTCACCTCTACCGACGAACAATTATGATGCAATCGATCGTCCCCGCTCTATGTACATTCAATTTTAAACGCGATCCAAATCATCGATATATGTATACATTTTCACTTTCACTGCGCGCGCAAAGCTTCTCGTCGGAAGTTCGCCTCGCGCGAGGATAATTCTATATCGCACATCGGCTTCTCGAAAACGAAAAGGAAAACGAAGAGAGAAAAAAAAAGAGAGATACATCGGGATAGGCCTGCTTGGAAAATTACGACGGATCGAGTGAAATTGGAAATGCGTGTTCGCGATGCTACGTTATAATGTATGTAAATGCAAGCCGAGCCGAAAGCGGATCGTTATAATACGCGTGTAAATGTTAAAAAAAAACGCATGAATTAATGAGCGAACGAGCGAAAAACACGACGCCGCGTGCAGTAATTCTGAAATAATACCGACTTGGGCTTGATCGATCGTGCAATAATTATTCGCTTTTATCGGGTATTAATTAGCAGAGGTGAAATTCGCAGAATTTTCACGGGAAGACGATTAAAAAAAATTTAAGATTATTTATAAATTTAATATTTTTGTTTTTTAATTATTCATGTGAATCGTATTATTATTATTACTATTTTTTAACCATATATCCTTCTCTGAAAGTAAAATTTAAGAATGATCTGTATGCTATGATATAAATAAAAAGAATAAAAAGGCTTTAACGAAATTTAAATCATTTGAACAAACGATTTTTGTATTTCTTGAAAAGTATAGCATCACCTACTCATTTTTAAGTTTTTAACGATTTTTAATTCGCTAAATATGCATCGGACACAACATGACACAAGTAACTTTAGAAAATCGTTTTTTAGCTGGATTATAGCTAATTTGTACACTCAAGACTTGTTTCATTGTTCAACGTCCATGTACAACAATGTATATTAGAAATAACTCAAGAATTAAACTTCAAAAACTATGCGACATAACTGGAATATTTTCATTTCGAAATATGTATTTTATGCAATGAAAAACACAGTTTTTCCTATTTTTACGCGCGGAAACAGTAAAGCATGCAGGTAAGAACCATAGCTGGGATGTACAGTGGTGAGTTATGCAAATTTTTTTATTATACATGTGTATATGTGAATCTATTTACAAAATGTTTTTTGTGTGATCTCGATAATGTCTCTCAGGAGTTTTTTTGGAGTACTTGGTTTTAGAAAGTCGAAAAATTCCTCGAAGTAATCATCACATGTGAAAATTTTAAATTGTTTCGAATGTAGTAACAACAATGTATGAACAGATAAATTAGTACCTTGAAGTAAACAATATGATCAAAAACAATTTTGACATAAGTCCCTCGATACACTGATCCTGTTTATAGTGAGCATGAATTAGTTTGAATTTCGTCCTTCCCGATGAAACAAGCCATAAATATCAAAAATCTATCGTTCAATTTAGGCTACAAAATGGATAAAAGTAAGAAGAAATCCGAAGAAGTTGTCTCGAAAGATAACTCATGTGAACACGACATTGATTTTTCTGACGACAAACAACACGTTTGTGATTTTTGTCAAAAGACATTTTTACTAAAATCAAGCATGATAACACACCAAGACAGAGTTCACGATGCACAAAAAAATTATGAATGTAACAAGTGCGAGAAGAAATTTGTGAAAAAATCGAGTTTATTTACGCACCAAAAATTAGTTCATAAAGATCACGAAAATGTAACGTGCAAAAAGTGCGAGAAGAAATTTGAGAATAAATCAACTTTACTCAAACATAAAAAAATATTCCACGAAGTTTTCAAAGATTACTTATGTGAAAAGTGCGCCAAGAGATTTGAAAATAAACGGAGTTTGCTCTTGCATATAAAAACAGTCCATGAGCGTTTCAAAGATTTCACTTGTGATAAGCGTGAGAAGAAATTTGGACATAAACCGAGTTTGCTGAGTAACCAAAGGACAGTCCATGAAGGTCAGAAAGATTTCGCATGTAATAAGTGTGAAAAGGTATATACAAAAAAAGCAGGTTTGCTCTACCACCAAAAGACAGTACACAGCGGTCAAGAAGATTACGTATTCAAAGTCTTCAATGATTACTTATGTGACAACTGTGGAAAGAAATTT
>CACVKI010139060.1:0-11852 GCA_902732785.1 Trichogramma evanescens
ATATGACTATTTCAAATACTAATTTATGAAGTATGAACAATTTTGAATTTTTTTTTAAGCATAAAAGTATTATTTCACGTTTTTTATCCTACTTGATCGTTGAGCGACCAGTTAAAATTGATATTTTGGGCTCAAAATTTATGGAGCTTCTTGTTATGACTTGTTGAAAACAATTAGAGGCTAGGCGAGCGAATATAAAAAAAAAATTTTTTTTTGGACCTCCCTACCCTATATATAACGAGTATCACGTTGTTAAATAAGTACGTTATTTAAAGTAACTTTTGGAATTTTTGAATTACTAATAAATTTACCTGTCCTTAGATCTATGTTAGGGGTGTACAGTGAAGAGCAGTAAGGACTGTCATAACTTGGATGCACGTTTGATTTTATTATAGTTAAATTAAAGAAACACAACTTACTATAATCTTCTGATAGGAGCGATTGTTTGAAATTGAAATTGTATGTAAAATCATCATTAAGGTCTTTAAGCGGTTCAAGCTGATAAATGATAGGGCTATTATAATATGACAAATATTTTAGAAAGAACTTGGTGCAAAGAATTTTTAGACGACAGTAAATTGATGGTATTTTGGTCTTGGCAGCTATTCAATTTGAAGAGGTACCGCGTCTCTATATCCCATAACGATTCTCAAACAGATATTCTGTAGTTTTTCTAATTTTTTAAAGTTGTGACGATGCACCATAAGCGATCGTCAAGCCGTGCAAGTGACGTGTCACAGACGCCGTGGATTCTCACGAGCGTAGTACCACTTGACTACGCGAGTGGCCCATGCCTGACTACATCTTGCATAATTAAGAGCGAGGATCGGCGTACATACGTGTGCAGACGACCATAATTCGAGTTTGAGCAGTGATAGAGTGAGGACCAGAGACTTTCGCTATCGAGCAGAGCTCCGAGATCGTAACCTCGCGTGTTGTCTTTTGACTGTGTTTGAGAGTTGTATACAGTTTATGAATAGAGAGAGTAGTGTATTGCAATGTGTGTGCATTTGTTGGTTTACTTGGTGCACCTGGTCATCGAGTGTGAGTGCTGGCGATAACCGCAGAGTACCAAGCTTCACCAACTACGCCTCGACAAGTGAGCGCCGACGTCGGTCCGTCATATGCTGTACGGCTGTGGACTAGCAGACCCAGAGATCTCCCTCGCAGCAGCATAAAACACCGGTGACTTGCATCATACCCTTGCGGTACTTGGCCTCAATAGCGAGGCAACAACGCGAGTAATCTCGATTATTTTTGTGTCTCCGTACGAGCCCTCACGTGGTAACACAGCTCATGTACCTAATTCGATTGTGAGTGTTTGTGTAGGAGCAGCGTGCTCCAATTTTATCACGTGAAAGAATAATAGAGACCGAATATTATTACTTTCAATATAAGTGTTCTTGTACAATCGTACATTTTCGTGTAATTAATTCTTTGACCTATACAAATTCCTTTTCTCTCTCGCGTTTGTATTTCTTTTTTTCAGGTTTTCAGGTGCAATGCTGTGCAGCCTAACGGAGACTCCGCTCCCTTACCCGTCAGCATCTCCTTGCGGAGGTAAGTTGTGTCCCGTCCCCGACGTTCGCGAGTCTTTTTGTCAGCCCTTTCCTTCTAGCTTGCTGGAGCCCTGGTCGATGACGAGCGATCGCTCATCTGGCACGCCGTTTCAACGTCAAAGTCGACCAGGCAAAGAGGAAGTCCATGTGTGCGGTATACACGGGGAAGTCTACCGACACAAAGTTTGTATCAGCACTTGGAAACATTGTATAACCACTGTATTCTATTCTAGACCTTATCAAGGATGTATATAACAGAAGTAAAATACTGGGATCGGCTCTCCACCAAGTTGCTCTTAAACAACTGAGTAAGCCTACGTGTGATCTACAGTTCAAAATCGTTTCATTAATGTGGAATTTTCACTTCAAATCCGTGTCAAAGGTAACCCGAGAAATTTGGCTGTTCTAGAAGGAAAGATTGTTTGATTACATAGGTTGAGAGATTAAAATTGTAATTTTTTGTTGTTTTTTTTCAAAAAGAACCAATTTATCGTCTGGAAATTGCAGCATTTTGATATTATTCTTTGTTGCGTTTGTGACCGTGTCACGGCAGGTTTTGTCTGTCGGGGGCACAGATTATGCTTATCGGATATGGCGATGAGCTTTGTAATTTTGAATGAGCGCACAGGCTCGTGCGTTCGGCGTTCGGCCACGCAACTTCACGTAGGTTGTCAGCGCGTTGCTATGGCAATGTGTTTTTTCTTTGTTTAACGCGCTAGTTACGATTTTTAGTTCAGTTTGATTTTGTACACGGACGAGTTACAAGGTAAATAAATTTTTTAAAATAAAATTGCCTGACTTTTAATTATTTTATATTATAGTAATATTTCTTTTTTTTTCCTATTTCCATCTCTCGCTTGATTTCCGGAGTCAACGGAAACATTCTTAATAATTGTTGTTGTTGTCGATGCTGCTGTTGAACGAGACGTTGTGTATTTGATTGGACTTTGTTTTGTTGTTTATTCTGATGTTATTGATGAGCTGCTTAGTTTTTATGCCCAGTAGCGATTGAGGCGTATAAAGTCTCATTAGTCGTTGTAGACTCAATGATTTGAAAAGTTTGTTTGTTTAATCGAGGGTATTGTTCAAAGGATTTACCTACTATGGTTTTCCTCATGAAAGAGTCTTTACCAGCTGACACTAGAGCTTTAGCCCTCGCAAAGGAAAGATTTTCATAGGACATTATATTTTTTATTTTTGTTTGTTCAATTATTTCTGGACATTTAGCGCTTACGCTTACGCGATTAGCTTCTGTTGTAATAATAATGCATTGTTTGCGTGTGTTCAATCGAGTGTCGGCCGCAAGGCTGTGTATGTGTGTGTGAGAGTGCTCCGAAATTGCTTTGTCGCGACTGGCGTCCAGTGCGACCCCTTTGTGATCGCATACGTTCAGTTCGGCTGTGACGCTGAGAGAGACAAGACCTCGAGATACGACTTAACCTGCAAGCGACTCTTGTAAACATTTATAATCTCCTAAATTAATCATAAAATATGCGAGTATATTTATTTCTTTGTTAAAATTAAAGTGCAGTGGATAAAGTTTATTTTTTTCCTTCCCATTACCGCTGACCGCACTCTATCTGAGATAGCCGACTCATGAGCGAATCGGAGTCGCAGATAATTATAACATACATAAACGCACGACAGCAGCAAAGAGGCGACATACAGCTTGTAGTTGCAGCTCAGGCGAGACAGAGGTCAGATCGCTCTGTGCTGTGTAACGTGTAAGAGCTGTATACTGTACGCTTACTTCTTCATACATTTCCTTTAAATAAAGTATTCTCCTTTTCTAATTCGAGCCGTTATTATTTATTTAACCGTAACATAATAACGGCTTCATTACCATCAGAGGTAGATTTGCAATTGGCACAATGGAGTATAGGATGTTTACATGGTTCACTATTATGTTCAGGTTCTCCACAATTGAAACATTAGTTGTCCATTGCATGTTTTACTTGTGTGTCTATATTTATAGCACTTGAAACACTGCATTACATTTTGAACGTATGGTTCAATTTAGGTAATAACACCCCAAACAAATACTTTATCTCGAAGATTTTGTCTATACGTAGCAGGATGATCGTAGTTTGAACAGTGGGAGTTTTCTTCAGATTTTACTTATTCATTCAGATTGATCGGTAGGAACTTTCCGGCACTGTCATTAAAGCCTTTTGTGATTGAGTCAGTTGTATTGTTCTTCTTTTTATTAGACATGGCGTCAACGCTGTTACCGTAGTTTTTCCTTTTCTTATCTTTACCACTAAGGATGACATCTGGTGATACCTGTGTTTGGATCTCTGTTTTCATTTTGATTTACATTAGAACAAACACTTCGTACTTCCATCTATTGTAACTTCGTTACACAGCTAATAATGATATTTTAAAAAAAAATAAAATTTACTCCAAAAAAAAAAAAAATTTACTCCAATCCAATTTTTAATCTCTCCAACCGTTCCTCCGTGGCTCCTCTTCCGATTCGCTTCGACTGCTGCCTACTATGTTTTACTTGTCTCTTGATGTTTGCCGCCATCTGTACACAGCAGTACTCATTAAAGATGTAAACACATCATATATCTACTATACATTCTAGTTGTTGTGACAGTGGAATTGTGAGGTAGAATCGCGGCAAATTTTTTTTTCAACCTACGCAGATACCGACCCCCGTAAAATGTTTTTGGGGGTCCTAGGAACAGGTAACAACGTAGGAACCATTGAAATTTCAATAGTGCTTATTTTTATAGCTACTTTTGTGATTTAGAGGACGAAAAATCATGTTTTCTCGTAAATACGGCTAATTGCTCGACTTCTAAGTCGCTGAAAAAGTATGAAAACTCATTTAAAAATAATAACTGACTACTGTGTTCGATAGGAAATTTTCTCAGCTTTCCGATAGTGGTATCAGATTTTCCGAAAATGTCAATTTTCACCGAGGATATCGCCATCAAATGTGCGAAGCTAAATATCTCGAAAAACTCAGTACGGAAAAGTGAACATTATAGTTTATTCTTTATTTTTCCTGGCGAAAATGAGATTTTTCGGAAAATCTGACTGCACCTTCAGAAAGCTGAGGAAATTTCCTAACGAAATGGTATCTTAATTTATTTTTTTCAAGCTAATTTCTATTACTCTGTTCGCTGTTCTTTGATCTCGAGTCGTTTTTAGCGCGGACTCGCGGTTCTCAGCGTTACGCGTCTCGAAACTTGAATGTATGATTTCGATAGAAAATTTCCTCGGCTTTCTCATGGCGCAGTCAGATTTTTCGATAAATTCCATTTACACAAGGAAAAATAAAGAATAAACCATAAAGTTCACTTTTTCCGTACCAAGTTTTTCGAGATATTTAGTCCTCTGTGTTTCATGGCGATGTTCCCGGTTAATGTGCGACGTATCGGAAAATCTGATACCACGATCGGAAAGCTGAGAAAATTTCCTATCGAACACAGTAGTCAATTATTATTTTCAAATGAGTTTTCATACTTTTTCAGCGACTTAGAAATCGAGCAAATAGCCGTATTTACGAGAAAACATGATTTTTCGTCCTCTAAATAAATAAAAAAAATAAATAAAAGTAGCTATAAAAATAAGCACTACCCTCACCCTCGCTGCGCTCGGGCCCTAAACAACGCCGTGCCAAAAAGTGTTACTTATGGCCCGAGTATCGAACAACGTTTTATAGTACTGTGCCAAGTTCACATTTATGCCCCCTTTTCCGATGCATAAGTCGCACTTTCTGGTACGGCAAAGTGAGGTTAGCGCACGAGCGTATGCGAGTGTGATGCGAACGCAGTGGTGCCAGAATGTGCGACTTATGCCACCGAAAAGCGTCTGCAAATGGTTATCTGCTGCAATGGCCAGAGTAAACAGTTTGGAAGAAGAAGTATTTATTGAACTCAAAAGGCAAGGCCATAAAATTGAAAAATGAGGACTTTTTTTAATTGCACCTATATTTGGAGCTTCCCCAGATGATATCGGTGAAGATTTTATTGTGGAAATAAAATGTCCCAGCTCAGAAATTAATTTCCTTAATTATATTTGCAATAGAAATATTTCTGAAAAATATAAAGCTTAAATGATGCTCCAGATGAAGGCAACCAACAAAAATAAAGGTGTATTTTGTGTAGCTGATAGCAAATTTGATGGAAACAAAGTAATTCATCAGTACTGGATCAATTATGATGCACAATATACTAATAATTTGATTGTGAAAGCAAAAGATTTTTGGGAAAACAACGTATACCCATTACATGTACAAGATTTGTGAATGCGTTTATCTATTGTAAATGCTATTGTAATGCTATTGTATTGAAATAATATTGTAAGTACTAATTGTAAATGAATTGTTAATTTCAGTTAAGCAAAGGACGATGATTATTATCTTACAAACACAGTCTTTAGGTACGATACAATTGAAATAATTTGTATGAATAAATTATTTGCTGTTTATGTTGATTATAGTTCAAAGTAATTAATAATGTTAACTAAAGTGTACATAATTAATGTGAAGTAATTAAAAATATTTAAATTAAAAAAGCCAAAGTGTTTGATTAGTTTTCAATTGTGTCATTTATTCCTCATATATATATTGTACTTTTTATATCATTTATTTGTATAGCTAATTTCCATATAATTGTTTACTTTTCAAGTTTTTATTATTGGTGATTGTAAGTTAATCAATCCACAAACACTAGTCGTTATACTATCTAATACTGACAATAATGATAAATCTAAACATGAATGTGGAGCCAAAATATGGAATTCTCTTATACGTCTTTTCACCCTCTCAACATGAATTCTCAAACTGGCTATTCTTTTAGTCTCCAAAGCTTGTTCTTTTGTTGGTTTTTCACATGTGTATACAGATGGTGGACGGACCAGCTTCACATTTTTTGTATTGAGTACCTTTTCAATACTTTTAAATCCTCTATCTGCCATGAGTGTTGTATTTTCTGGAAGAATATCTAAAATTCCAGACTCTGCAAAAAGTATGTTGTCACTGATTCTGCCTCCATAGCCTTTTGAAATGAATATAATTGAGCCATCTGGAGTGCAACCAACAAGATATTTAATAGTATTACATTTTTTTGTATTCAGAGCATGTTAACGCTTGATGAACTGAATCCGATGGCTTTTGGATTTGAACTTCAAATGCATCAATAATAATAAACACCTTACTATAAAAAGCTCTAAATGGAATTGGTAAGTTTCGTTTGACTTGAAGCACAGATGGAACATATATGAATGTTTTTAGAAAATGAGCTAGGTAGTGAAAATTATTGTGACATATGTTACTTGTCTGAGATAAAGATAATCCAAATTGGTATCCTAAGCAACTATAAGTGTCATTAGTCTTTATTTTCATCAGAACAAGTAGAATGTGACCTTCGCTTACATTCATACTGGTTTCCAACAAATTTAAGATCCACAAACAATTTAGTGGTACACCAATGAATTTTTTTTTGATGGCTCTTTAATAATTGAATTGTCAACTCCAATGTTTTTTCATTCACTATTATATCAAATTCTCTGTCACTATATTTTTCATTACTGGAACTACTACTAGTACCAGTTGATGGCACATAACATAATTCACTTGTTGACTGTTTGGATGACACTGTTGATGTTGTTGATGTTTCAATAGAGCTTGCATATTTTGGAGAGCAAGCAACATCAGCTGTCATTGTTTCAGTTTGACACGATACACTTTTGGAAATTGCACATAGTGTGCTTGCTCCGGAAATATTTTACTGCTTTATCTTTATTAGTTTTCTCCATTTCGAATACTATTTCTGATGTAGAAGGTCCTTCACCAAAAGTCAAAGGTTTAAATTGAGACTTTAGATTATCTGTTGTACACATTTTTTTATTTGACTGTGGTATATTCTCTGTGAGCATGTCTGTAATCAAGCGTTTTCTTGTTAATTTTTCCACAGCCATTGATGTTTTTGATTCACTAAATTTTTTCCATGAAAATTTATGAGGTAGAGGGCCAGCTTTCAGTTTCTGTGCACCCCCATAAACGCGGAATCTTACAAAATTTTCCATGTCTTCTTTTAACTAGAAAAATAAATGTTTCAATTAATAACAATGTAGAAATTAATTTAAAGGGGTATAGGTTTTACTTACATCAAAAGGATCTTCACAGCAATGAAAATTACATGACGATGGAGAGTCAGTGTTTAATATTAGAAAAGTGGACTGTAGGCTCAATATGGAAAAACAATGTTGTACAGTTTAAATGAAAGAAATTTATTTTTAATTTGAAGCGCAAGCAAAAAAGACAATAGGTTTGGTAATCGACACAACAGGCTGTGTCACGCGCTCCAACACTCGCAGCTAACTCCTCTCTTGACCGGAGCGAGTCGTAGTTCCGCCGGAGTGGGGATGTGCTCCGAAGTCGCCAGGTAGTACTACAATTGCGCCTCGGCTATGAACCTTGCGATTTGCATTTTGAACATGCCCCCGAAGTTGATGCACCGACGGGAACACGACGTGCATCAAAAATAAAATAATAAGTTATACATAACTAAAGATTTATCAAAGTAAACGTAGATTCGCTTCAAGCGTGTAGCCAATTAGTTAACAAAATCTATACGCAATTAACAACTTGCTTATAAAGTAAATTAACATATGTGATTAATTTTAATGTCTTATGATGTAAGCAATTACAATAATTTGTCGTTGACCGAATCAGAGTGCTGCCTCCAGTCGAGCTCAAGATCCGAGGCTCGACGCAATAAGATCAACCTATGCACCGGCCGAGTCAACGAAGAACTTTTCGTTTTTAAATCGATCACTCGAACAAGAGTCTTTGGGTCGCGATAAACTTGATTCACTCGCGCAAGGGGCCAGGTTCCAGGAGGGGTTTGTTCATTTTTTATTAAAACTAAGTCACCAACGGCCAGAGAGTGGCGGGGCGAATACCATTTGTCTCGTGTTTGAAGAGCTGCTATGTATTCAAGAGACCACTGACGCCAAAATTGCTGAACACCCTGAGACAATAACTTCCAGCGCCAAAGTGGTGCGATTTTGTCATCAGTGAGCTCAGGCTCAGGGCTCAGGCACAAGATAAGACTCTCTATGAAGCGAAATGTTTGCCGGCGTCAAAGGGCTCAAATCAGTGGGGTAATCGTTCAAACATGCCAACGGACGTGAATTGAGGCACGCTTCGATTCTGCACAACAGAGTGGAAAGCTCAACGAAGGATAAAGTCTGCTCGCCAATGACCCGTTTGAGGTGAAATTTAGTCGATTTGACGGCTGCCTCCCACAATCCGCCAATGTGAGGGGCTGCAGGAGGGTTGAAGTGCCATTGGGTGCCATGCGCCGCTAGAGCTTCGCTAAGGAAAGGAGATCTCCTCATTTCCTGCCACATTTTCCTCAGTTCAAGGGCAGCGCCTACAAAATTAGTCCCGTTGTCGCTGAAGAGATCAGTACAATGACCGCGGCGCGAAGTAAATCGATGAAATGCCGCAATGAATGATTCGGCAGTATAGTCTTCCACCACTTCCAAGTGTACGGACTTAGTGACCATGCAAATGAAGACGACAATACATCCTTTAAGAGTCCCACGACCTTTCGTTTTGGACAGTCGAACAGCTATGGGACCGGCGTAGTCGACGCCAGCTTTCGCAAATGCTGGAGTAGGGATCGATCGAGATGGAGGAAGATCAGCCATCATTTGACTCTGTGTACGACCCGCGAAGCGTCGACACTTAAAACAACGAGAAATTTCGGCTCGTATAACCATTCTACCCTTCAACAACCAATAACGACGACGCACCGTAATCAGGGTCAATTGAGTACCTCTGTGTAGAGTTAATCTATGGAAATAATCAATCAATAAGAAGGAAATGTGATCGTTTCCGAACAATATCAGTGGGTGCTTAGCATCAGGATCGAGTAATAAATTACTCAGTCTTCCGCCTACTCGTATGAGTCCGTTCACTAAGATTGGGGCTAGCTTTTTGAGTAGACTAGTTGCAGGAAAACAAATAAAGCTCGGCGAATCTTTGCTCTGGCCTTTGAGAATTTTGTGCTTTCAATTGAGCACTTTCTAGTTCTTCGACGGAGAGAGCCTCATTTTGTCGAGGCAAAAAGGCGTGTGGTTTAATGAAGGATAAACTGGATTGTAAAGTGAGACCAGCCCTGCCACGTTCACTACTTTTCTTAATTGCGCTATGGCGACAACGATAAATAAATCGTAGGCAATACGCAGTTACACGCTGCAGTCGTTCCCATTTTGAAGAGCGATGATACAGGACAGTGAAAAATTCATCAGTGGCATAGTTAAATGAGTCTTCTGTTGTTTGAACATTCACTGAGGGTTCCAAGGGCTGAGCCTTACGATTAAACCATGCAAGATTGAAAAATTCGTCGGTAGCGGAGTCGAATGCGACCTTGGCTGTGTGAACAAGCATGGAGGGCTCGAGTGTTTTAGTCTCAGGATTGAAACTGGGGTAATTAGGTTCAATCTGATGAAGAAACGCGGTCCCATTAAACCATTAGTCACAAATTAAAAGTTGACTGGGAAAAATACCGCGGGAAGCCACGTCCGCGGGATGGTCCTTCGTTGACACATGGTGCCAATTGGCAGTAGGGGTCAAATCATGAATGGCTGATGTTACGTGCCAATTAATCAAGGGATTAATTGTACGTAAACTTTTTATAAATATATGTATATTTATATGTTGCTATCGGGCGCGAACCCTTCTATACAGAAGAGGCTTGTCGCCACGACTCGCAAGTGTGCAGGGAGAAGTATAAGGGACTATGTATTAGTCAGGATAATAGGATACGTATGTTTTAGTGTTATAGCGTTAAATAGAATTTAATAACTCACGTCGCTATTTTTCTTTGACAAAACTAGAATTTGATTTATTTAAATAATCACTTAAAGATAACTTTACTTTTTTATAAAGTGCGGTTGACAATTTGCAAAGGTGCGGAAGGCAATTAATAAAGGTATTAATTCGCGGTGGTTACTAAGGAGCGGCCACACGTCGACTGGACTATTCGTCGATGTTCTGGTGCATTAAATGCTCCTCAAATGCATAGAAGGTGGGAAGTTCTTGGTCAGCATCAATCGGTCATTGACAAACGGATATTCTGACTCAGGTGATGCTTCGGTCGACGGTTTTGTCATGCCTGTGCATGTCGAAACCGCCGACTCGGGGCCTGAGCCAGCATCCGCCTAGTTCAATAGCCTCGATATGTCGACATATTATATGCCAAGTGTTCGAGGTTGAATGTCCTCGAACATCTGGCATATAACAGCTGAACAGAGATTTGCCACGAATACCGACCATTTCGAAGGAATTGCAGTGAGCCAATGTAACACATTCTTTGAATCTGAACACAAATGCAAAGGGGTCATAGGTGGAAACAAATTGTCCATACAGTGACGAGCTAGTTTTGCTAGTAAATGAGCAGCACACAATTCTAAACGAGGGATGCTCTGACACTTGATCGGAGCTACTTTGGGTTTTGCGACTTGGAGAGCAACAAATACTTTTTTTTTACGAACTATGCGAGTGTAAATAACCGCAGCGTAGGCTCGTTTTGAGGCGTCAGCAAAGCCGTGGATCTCGAACACGGTGTTATCGGGTGTGAATTGATTCCATCGGTCGATGCGAATTTTACTGAGCTAAGGCATTTCATTCAGCCAATTTCTCCACGTAGTAATTAAGGGCTTTGGTAATAAGTCGTCCCGAGCTATTTTTTGTAGCCACAATGACTGAAATAGTTCTTTACCGAGAATAAGTGTCGGGGCAAACCATCCAAGCAGATCAAAAAATCGAGCCAGCTGAGACAACAAAGTTCTTTTCGTCCAGCTCGAGAGTGGATTTTTAATGTTAAATTGAAATTCAAATTGATCCGTTTTGGGGTTTTAGGAAAGTCCAAGGACTGACACTGTATCTGCCACATCCTTGAGTTCTTTGGGTTGCGATGCCAGAAAGTTAGTTGGCAAATCGGAAAGTACTTCAGGACTGTTGCTTGGCCATTTGTGCAATGGAAAGCCACCGCGCTGGGCTAAATCAAAAAGCTATGAACATTTAAGCTTCGAGCTTTCTACTGAATGTCCACCAGATAAACAATCATCCACATAAAATTCTTCCTTTATGATTTTTGCTGCTAATGGGTGAGTGTCAACGTGATCTGAGGCAAGTTGTCGAAGCGTTCTGGTGGCCAAATACGGCGAGCACACCATTCCGTACGTGACGGTGCGAAGCAAGTAAGTAAGTACGTCAGATTTCGAATGAGGTCGCCAAAGAACGGCTTGAAAGGCTTGACTTGA
>CACVKI010139062.1:0-27695 GCA_902732785.1 Trichogramma evanescens
ATTCAATAAACTTTAGAAAGAAATGGTTTACACCATTCGTTTGCGCTTCAAACGAACAATCGTTTTGTGAACGACAAAAATCAAATTTGGTATATCATTGTCGAATTTCAGTGGATTTTATTTCGGGTGCCGAAATTCCAGCACTCATTTGAATATTTTTTATTTATTTCCTAAATTTTGAGATGCACAAACGTGAAAATTGCTCATTCTTTATCTTTTCCGACGCGCAAACGATTCATATGTTAATCTCATAACTGAAAACGGATTTTTTTTTCTGGGTGGTAATTACTGCAAATTCAGTTTTTTAAATAAATATATATATTTAATGAACTTTGAGAAAAAGGGTTTACACCATTCGTTTGCGCTTCAAACGAACAATCGATTAGTACACGACACAAACTTAATTCGGTTTATTATTGACGGATTTCAGTGAATTTTATTTTGGGTGCTGAAATTCCAGCACCCATTCTAAAATTTCATTTTTTTCCAAATTTTTTAGACGCGCAAACGTGAAAATTTGTCATTCTTTATCTTTTTCGACGCGCAAACGATTCATATTAATCTCATAACTGGAAACGAATATTTTTTTTTTTTGGGTGCTAACTTTACCGACCTATTTTTCTCAACATCCATATACACAAGAGCAGGCAAACGCGATATAGCATTATGCGCGCAGTTGTAAAGCTGGCTCGGGCGCGTCATACCTATACGAGCGGGATCGAGAGGCGTTAAAGAGTAACGCGCTCGATTTCCGCGGACGCGTCGAGCTAAAGCAGCCTTGATGGGGTTTCATCATGCGGCCGACGCGCTACCTATAAAGAGTTATACATGTACCGCGTATATATTTAGCTCGCGAGAGATCATTTGGAGCGATAAAATTAAATTTTCATTTCGGAGCGGTTAGATTAGCGATGTGATCTAAATTACATATCTAAATTACTCAACAAATTATGAGCCGTGTGTGTACAACTGCCACGCTCTGATAATAATGCATGTATACACTTTGTAATTTATGCGCGCGGCGGCATGCACTATTCAGTCTAATTGATTTATTACTCATTAGTGGAAAAAAAGGCTGAAAAAACACGAGAAAGCAATCGCGGAATTATTCAATTCCAATAATAACGGCGTTAATGCCGGCCGCTGTGGGTGTGCGAGTGCACCTACGTATATGCACTGCACGGTGGCTGACTTGCACCGACTACAGCGATGAATTTTCAAAGCTGCGCAATTTTATTTGTCCGGCGCGCCTATATTTCATCAAGCAGAGTAAATAGCGTGGCGGTGGCGGTGGTGGCGGCGGCGGTGGTCACTGCCGTGATCCCTGAAAGCCCCGTGGCAACGAAAACGCAGCAAAAAACGCAGCTGCACCCGCTCGAAACTCTAATCTCGCCCGAAAAAATAAATCCAAAAGCTCTTCTCTGTCTCGCAAGCGCTCCAACCGTGAAACAAAAAAAAAGGAAAAAAGCGTTATAGCTTGGCCGGTCCCGCGTGGTCGACGCGACGCACGCGGTGATAAAAAACTAACTCGTTTTTTCCCTTGACCACGCAGGAATATATGCATAGGCACGGCCGAGGGAGCTGCGAAATGCGCGTTGGGATATCGGCAAACGCGACCGACTGCCGAGAGAACTCGTGTTATGTTTGCAAAACCATTGCGCGCGGTGGTAGTGGCGGCGGACGCGAGAAGCCGCGCGTGTAAATACGAGGATTTCGTTCACGATCCGGAGTCAGCTGTGTGTAGTAGGTCTCTCGTCGCAGGCAGCGATTTTCGCGAAAAGCGCAAATTGGACGAATCGACCTTTGTTGTTGCTCGTTGAGGCACATCCACGCGCGCTCCAGAGAGAGAAACATACAGCCTTGATGCTCATTATTTTTTCGTTTGCTGCTCTCTCGGGGTGAGCAAAAAGAAAGCGAGAGGGACGTGGCCGAGTAGCGAGATCGCACGCTGCGTGTGCGTTTCTTTTTTCAGCTCGAGCTCGCAGTCAGAGGTCCCTCCGTATATATTTATATACGTACGATACAGCACGAGCCGCGACTCCGATGTGAGACTAATTTCTCGAAGAAACTTAGGGCGCCAATGATTTACTGCTTGCGTATTAGCCTCTCGACTATGGCTTATTTATTTATATTTGCTGCGCGCGTGTATATTTTGCAGCGAAATCATTGCTTTTGGAATTAATATATTGATCTCTCGCCGTGGGGGCCCGTGTCTGTCTCCTCCTCGGTTGGGAGCTTCATTTTGCGCTCCCACTCGGCGCGACTTTTTGTCATTTTCATATACATGTATGTAAGCGTGGCACGTCAGAGTTTTGAATTTTCGTGGATAAATCCAGTGCGACGATTTTGGACTTTTGTCTGGGGCGAGCTCGTCTGGGATCGGAACATTCGATACCGCAACGACGCTATATGTGGGCCCTGCACGCACATAAAACGTCCTACACGCAATAGCTCGAGTCGCTATGGGCACCGCGTTTATATAAACCAATTTTCTCTTACGAAAAGCAGAGTCTATATAAACACAAAAGAGCGCGCCTACGCTCACAAAAACCTGATCTCGTGTGGTTTCCGCAAAATAGGCCCCTCGTCTCTCTCTCTCTCTCTCTCTTTCTTGTACGCGTGCTAATGTGCAT
Organism: Trichogramma evanescens; assembly: GCA_902732785.1. Taxonomy (NCBI): domain Eukaryota; kingdom Metazoa; phylum Arthropoda; class Insecta; order Hymenoptera; family Trichogrammatidae; genus Trichogramma; species Trichogramma evanescens. The sequence goes on from CACVKI010139062.1 coordinate 2,634, forward strand.
TATAATATACAAGCTCGACGCTCCTACCATATATATGTGCTCTCGTACAAAGGGAGCAAACTTCTCCGAGTTCTCTCGTGCGCGTTTCACACTTGCTGGAATATATACGTGTGTGTACGTATGCGTGCAAGCATAAGATTCCAAAGTCCCTTATGTGTGCTCAAATTTATACATATAGGATAAATTATGCTCCCATTCATTCATTCGGCTCTCTCTCCCTCGTGCGCGCGGAGTAGTCTCGGGTCGCTTTACGAGAAACAGACCTTGGCAACTCAATCGCAAAAGAGAGGGCGCTCACATACCTTCCCAGAACCTATATATTCCGCCGGGGCTCCCGACGATATGCTTTTTATTTCCGCGCGCCAGCCGATGTGTTTTTTCTTCATCTTCTGCTTTTTTTTTCATTTCGTTTTATTTACCTCAAAAAAGAGAGAAAAAAATAGAGGCGTGTTACAAAGTGGCCTACTTGTCACTATGGCCTAGGAGAGCAATGAATGTTTGATTTTGTTCGCTGACTGTAATAATCGTCCACGTATGTGTGTGTGCGCGCTCCCATTTACAATATATATAGGTATCTGCGTGCGTATACACATTGTTACCAAGTCCTTTTTGTGCGCTGTGTTGTGCTGCCGAGCTAATCCACCGGCAGCCATACATAATACGTCGTTGAGTGTGTGTGTCTGTTCTCTCCGGGTTTTGAATCGATCGTGCTAATATGGCTTAGCTTTTTTGTTTAATATGTGTACATATTATGTACGGCGTACGTACGCAGAGAGCATGGGTAAGACGCGTTTATATAAATATGTAGTACCTCGGCTCCGTTGGGATAGAAATAACAGGATGGAGCGAAAAACGCCTGTGTACTTAGCCAAGCTCGACAGTCGTTGAATCGGGCGTATTTTGCCATATCGATGGCGCATTAATTCATACGAAAGATTCTTTTTTTCATATACGTGTAGTATCTTTGGAGCTGTATGTAATCTTTCATTTATATTTTTAAAATCGAATCGATCTATCATTTTTAGTAAAAATATTTCACAACGAGAATTCATCAAAAAGAGAGATAAAACAATTTTTTTCCTCTTTTATGAGCGATGTATTGATAATGTGGAAGATTTTATAAGGCAAATATTAGTGTAAAACTATTGTAGTGTATATCAAGCAAACATTATGCACAAACTTACACACACACACATACGTTCTTAGCTGGAGATAAGATGTATACCTGCTATATATAGGCAAATACACAAGACTCGAGAGAGGGATGAATATAGAAAGAGGCAGAGCAGCAGCAGCTTGTGTATATGCAAAACAAGACGAAAAGAACCTTCGGCGCATGCACAGAATTTCGTGTGTGTACTGAGGGCCTCACTTGCTGCTCTCCATGCGCAAAGTTGCCACACACACATACGTGCGCTCATGCAACGACTCTCTTTGCCAGTTTAACTTTTTTTCAATTCTCCAACTCTCGTAGCTGCATACATACGCTTTACTGTATAGCGTGCGCATGCATCTACTCTCTCTGGCGTCGAGTTGCTCGCCTCGAGTATATAAGAAGCCTCGCAACCCTTTTACTTGGCTGCGCACATGCATACACACGTCTACATTGCCCTATCGTGAAAATCGAATTCCGCGCACAGTCGACTTAAATTTAAGCATATACATATATACATCAATCGCGAGCTCCGCTTGTGTTTCTCCTCTTCGCTTACCCTCTCGGCTTCGCATACTATACTCTCTATGTGTGCACGTGAAGTTGTGTGCGCGCGACTACATAGATAGCGGAACGTCCTTTCTGGCGCTTGAAAACCAAGTCACGGTACGGCTGCACGGTCTATTGTTTTCCTCGATGCTTTCATGCCTTTATACCTAGCGTCTGAGCATGATCATTTTGACAATTGAATGGGCATCGGAGGAAAATTTCTTTCATATGCATGGCCCAGATCACATTGCAATCGATAATTAAATTTAATTCGACTTGCCGGATTAATGGACGCTAGTGGCCGCAAACATTGGCCCGCGGTAGCCTTGGCTCACGCCTTTGAGCAAAATTTATACATCTTCGTATTTGGAATGAAAGAAAAACGGCTTGGCTTTGAGGCCGTGTTTACTAATTTGTTCAGGGCTCGAAAAACACTTTCCAACTAGAGCACGCATATAGCTCTCTCTCATCCACTCGCGTTGCCTCATACATACCTGTCGTCGTCGTCGTAGTCCTTTTCAAAGTATCCCTTTGCCTCGAGCAAAAAAAAAGAAAAAGGTTAAAAAGGGAAGAAAAAAAGGAGAGAGAAAAAAAATTTACGTAAGAAGAAGATAAAGAATCGCATGAGCAAGAGAGCGAGGCAGCAGCAGCAGCAGCGCACCGCAAAGCTTGTACGAGGGGGCAAAACGACAAGCTGGAAAAAAGTAATCGCGGTTGGGTCCCCGGAAAAAAGAGACTCGTCTGCGTTAGATGTTTATGTATATAGGTATAGCTATATTATAGCAGCTACTACCCTCCTTTGCTGGTCTCGTTCCATGAGCTCGTCGCCGCATACACATATATAGCTATATAGTATATGCGCGCTAGCCGAAGTCTCTCTCTCTCTCTTCTCTACGATAATTGAAAGCCACTCTTATTTCGCGAGCAAGCGAGAAGTAGTGTACAAGAGAGCCCTCACTTGCGCGTTGAAAATTACTGGCACTTTATTTATACCGTCCTCCATCTCTCCGTATATACCTATATACGCTGCACAGTGCAGCACTCGCATACACATACTCCCACTCGAATAACGACGTTCCTTTCCACTTTTATGTTGTGTATACACACACACATGCGCACGCACACATATACAAGTAAGCGTGGACTCGAGCAAAAAGCCTTCGTATATTACTCCGAAAAATAAATGGATAAAAAACATCGAAATACACAATGAGAAGAAAAGTATGAAAAAAAATTGAAAAAAGAAGCAAGTAAAAAAAGGGTAAAAAAGAAGGAGGACGAAGGAGGACGACAAATGCACGCGGAGAGCGAGAGAGCCAGAGAACGAGAGAGAGAGAGAAAGAGAGGGAGGGTAAAGAGGGAAGAGGGAGAGCAACGAACGGTGTAATCGAAAGTGCGCGGCTTTCAGAGATGCTGCTTCTGTTGGCGCTGCTTGCATGTTACGCCGCACGGTGGCAGCAGTCCAGTGCAATTTTTTCCCCCTTCTCTCTCTCTCTCTCGCTCTGCTGCTATTTGCTTTTTCCTTTTTCCTCTCCGCATCTCTCTTTCTCTCTTTCATGCAGTGCAGGGCTCTCGACTGCCTCCCTGCTGCTGCCGCTGCCGGAGCTGCCACCGCCGCTGCTTTTTTGTATTATGTAAGTATATATATTACGAATCGATTTCCAGCGGTTTAACATGACTCCGGGTTATTTTACACCAGCGTTCGCGCTGCTGCACTCGTGTTTGCAATCTTTTTTTACCTTCGACCGTGTAATGATACAGCCGCGCGTGTATAGGCACTGCCGCGCGATGCTTATAAAGAAAGTTACCTTTTTTTTTAATATCACGAGCACACACACACACACACACACATATACTCGATACACATGAGCGACGCGAGTGTACCTATATTCGTTGCATACATATATAGGCGCTTGCCAAAATGAGGTTATCACGCGGTTATTCCACGTTAAAGGAATAAAAAGCTAATTTACCAAGCCATAATATATACCAAAGGTAATCCCGAGGCCCCAAAGATCGATACGTAACGTCGGCGGCGGCGGCGTATATCTCACCCGCAGCATCAGAAATCCCCTATAGAAGTATACGCTAGAGCTTTTTTTCTGCACATTTTTCTCTTTTCATGTATCGCGCGCGCAAAAGGATTTTGGGATACCCCCGCCGTTATACGCGCCCTATCTGGGCTCAGTCCGTGTGAGTGTATGCGAGCTTGCTAGAGGGAGGCAAGTAGAAGAAGAGCGATGAAGAAGAGGCAGCAGCGGTATAGTGGAAGATTGGGGGAAAAAGGGGGTTAGGTGGCGCGCACACACACACATACAGAGGGTGAGGTAAAAAAATCAAACTCTCGAAAGACAAAAATCGCTTTTGCGCGTGACACGGTAATAGGAAAACGGGGCCAAGCTGCTGCTGTCGCCTCTAAGCCGACCAAAGGGTTAGTGAAGTAAAAAGAGCAGACGTGCTTCTATAAATAAATACACTCACATGCACACATACATACGCACGAGTACTGACGCAAGCACTCACATATATAAGAGAGAGAGAGAGAGAAAGAGAGGGAAGAGCTCGTCTTCATACAGTATGAAGAAGAGTCGAGCGCGCGTGTTTGAGCGCCGCGTAAAGGGAGGGCTCGAACGAGAGGGTAGGCCACCTCGAGTAAAAAAAAAATATAATGCATATACGCGGAAAGTACAGACATCGTAGAGAAAGAGAGAGAGAGAGAAGATGAGGAGGTGGAGGAGGAAGAGGAGGAGGAGGAGGAGAAGGCAGAAAAGAAAGAAAGTGCACACATACAATTCTGCTTCTTTGCCCTCTGGAGCTTTGTTTTTCCCCTGGCGTGGGTGGCCAATAGTTTCGCCTCCTCTCGTCTGTGTATGTGTTGTATATGCATTCAACAACAGCAGTGGCAGCGGCGGCGGCGGCGGCACAGCAGCCGCGTGTCTGTTGTGTATACATATATACATGTATGCTTGCCTTCGTGCGACTTTCACACTTACAGTCTGGCACACGCACATGCACACACACACGACGGCCGAGCGTAACGTGCTCTCTCTCTCTCTCTCTCTCTCTCTCTCTCTCTCTAGCACAAGTCGCAGTTGGCTCACGCATACACACACGCGAGCTCGATTCACACAAGCTCGGAGTGCATATGTACGTAGAGAGTCCGCGCGGAGCAGCGAGCATTGGATCGGGCTCGGCGCTCATTCGTCCCGGCAAGCGACAAGAGGCGTGTTCGGAGTCGAGCGATTGGTCGAGTCGGCCGATCTCGGGCGCGCCATTGGTCGGGGCCTCCGATTCTCGTCGACTCGCCGGGACGACGATCCGCGCGGACTGTCTGCAGCTGATACTACAACAGAGTTTACTGCTTATACACATCTATAGGTAGAGAGACTCGGGGCATGTATAACTATAGGTACATAGCTGCTGGAGAAGGAGCAAGAGAGCTAGCGTACAATACACGAGTGAGTGAGGGAGAGAGAAAAGCCCCCATATTTACCCTCAGCAGTTGCCGAGGGGGTATAGAGGTCGTCGGGCTGGAAAACGCTCAAATGGGGTGGTTTAACGCGAACCTCGCCTCGTCGTCGTCGTAGTCGCGCATACAAGGACCTCCCCATCAACTCTGCTGGCGCTGTCTCTCTTTATATCTCACGCCGCCGTGTATATATGGCTCCTGCTGCTGCTGCTGCTGCTGCTGCCGTTGCTACTGCTACTGTGTATGCAGCACCGCAAGCAGCCAAGCCTGAAGGGAAACCTCGTCTACCTTATATAGCCTAGCTCTGCTCTATGAGTCGCTTCTGTCTATGTGTACGTCTGTATAGGTAGTATTCCTTCTCGTCAAAATGACTGCCACGGACGGGCGCGCGCAACAGCGATACTTGTACTTCTGCACGCTCTGCAGAGACGATATCAGGCTTCGTCTACGCGCACTGACATACGTGTACAACTTACATCGTTCCATACTACCTTTCTTGCAAACTCACATACACACACGAACACACACGCACCTGTTTGCAACGTTTTCTTCCCGAGCCTCGCACATGTACACGCATAAAACGTGCGTGCAGAGGTGAAATTTTTGATTTCAGTATTATTTTCAACTGTGCAATTCCCTCTCTTTCTGTTTCCCGGCCTGATGTATACGTATTACTCAGGGCGTTATAAAATTCAAATGTATGTACGGTATAGTATACCTGTACATGCAAACTACGCTGCAGAGTTTTATTATACAAGCAGACGTTTCAATTTGTATTCTTACTCGCAAATGCATATACTGCACTCGGCAGCAGGGAGTCGCGCGCGAGCTCGCACCAACAGACACACACACACACACTCACGGAATAGCTCGAACGTTTTTGCATTTTTGATTTGTGAAAATGCACTTGCCTGAGCCGTCCGCATAATATAACACGTATATACATTTATCTGCATTATTATATTATAATGGCGCCTGTTATTCTTAGCGCTCGAGTATAATAATGCAACTTGCGCGCCGACGTGTGTGCAGTCGACTTACGTGTAAATGTGTAATTGACTTCGAGAGTTTACGCTATTGCAACATTTGTCTCGCATTGTTTCTTAATGGCTTTCCTGTATTTTTTCACTCTCTCTCTCTCTCCCCATATGCTCGGATGACCTGTATTGACTATTATTGTGAAGTTTTTTTGTCTTCCTCTGTTCTATGTCTTATTTTACTTTCTTGACACGAGTTCACTGTACACACGTATTTTGTTTTTTTGTTGTTGTGCGTTAAATATGTATATGCCTGTTGGTGTAATTTTTTTGAGCCAGGCTACAGAGGGCCAGTTTGAGCCCTTAGCCGAATAAATACTCTACTCTACTCTACTCTACTCTCTCGCTCTCTTAGCAGCTCCTCGCATCGGACGCATCGTTAGCTTGTAAATTTGTTATATTCTATAAATAACGCAGGCGCGATCTTATTCGGGCGATTTTTTTCTCTCTCGGCCGAGCGAGCGAGCGAAGCAACGATTGCTTCGAGACGTCACCTATCGAGCAAGCATCGAAACATCCCGAGTACACACATATATACATCGGAGCAGAGAGTTACAAAAAAGCTTGCCGTACGCGCCGTTTGCACAACCCGAGTCTGTTGTTGGTACTTGCTCGGGGGGCGCACGAAACGAAAAAAAAATACGATACATTTCCTAACAATAATATCGCATTTATTTGCATATTTCATCATTTATTTATATTAAAATGAATGCGATATAAATATTTTTGTTTTATATCGCGCTCGTAAACTCGATTATTTGGCTTTTATACTTTTCAACGTCATGTGAAACTTGCGCGATAATTTTTTTTCGCTCGCGACCTCCCGACAACTTGTATCGCTTATAATATCTTCGATTATCCGAAACTTAAATATAGAGTTCAAAAACAAGAATGTTTCAAAAGCTTTTACTCGACGATTGCATGTTGTCTCTCTGCTGGGTCTTTGGCTTTGCACATACAAACATATTACAGTCGTACACTGCACACACGCACGCGAATCGATATATAGAATTCCATTGGCACATTTTTCTTAACATGATACGTACGTATAAATTTTTTTTTGCCCTCGCACTCATCATCATCGTCATCTGGCATCGTCTTTTGAACCGTAACGACCGACAAAATTAGGTAATTCAGTCTCAATAATAAGCGAGCGCGCGAACGACTGCGTAAGAGAAAGAGAGCGAGAGAGAGAGAGAGAGAGAGGAGAGCTGCCTAGAGGGATTGTATACACAAAAGAAAGAGCATTGAAGCAAAAAATCAACCCACTCTCGGGTTTGCTGGTAATGGACCGGGCGCCACACAGGCCGAGTGGACTAAGAGAAATTAGGCATCCGTTGCTGCCGCCGCCGCAGCCGTGCTGCTGCTGCTTCTTCTCTCTCGACTCGATTCTTTCGCCTGGCACCTTCTTTTTTTCCGTTGTGGTCAAACCCCTCTAGTTCTATAGAACACGCGTTCTTTCGGTCTTTTTTTCGCTCTCTTGAGTCTTCTTCTTCTTCTGCTTCTTCTTCTTCTTCGTCGTCGTCGTCGTCGCCGTAGTCTTCCACGTCCGTTACCACACTCGACTGGCTTCTCGTGCGGTTGAGCTTTCTTTTCTTTTCTCTTGTTTTTTTTTTCAATTCTTTTCATTCTCTTTTTTGCTCGTATTATTACAGTCTGCGGCCACTGCATTTGCATGAAAGAAAAAACTCGCACGATTGAGATGAAGGGGAGGATTGAAAGGAGGAGCACAGCATTACAGAAAATTACACAAATCGAGTGTTTAGTATTTTAGGTATTTCATCAATTATCTTCTGCTCGTCCCTCCTTTGGCTCGTCGTCGTCTTGGTCGTTTTTTTTCTTCCTGCCTGCTTCTCTCTCCGCCTCCTTCGCGTGTGTTGCCATTACCTCCCTTTTTTATACTTCTCTCTCCTTTTTTTTATTTTTACACTTTTGCATGGATGCGCGCGCGAGTATATAACACGCTCGGCCTCGACGCTACTCTATATCTCAATGCCCTATCGGCTCCCGTTGCCTTTACTCTTTCTCTCCTTTTTATGCTCTCTCTCTCTGTATATACGATGAGTTGCGCGCATCTTTTTCCTCGCTCTTATATGTTGCTGCTGGCGTTGCTGTGCTTCGCGCACACAGTTTTATGACCATGCGCGCGCGCGCTTTGATATAAAACTTTTCCGCAAGCTCTTCAATCTCCCATCACTTTTCTTTCTCTTCTCGTTCTCGTTTTTTTTTTCTATATGCTCCTTTTTTACGGCATTCCCTTGCTCTCTCGCTCCGCTTATATATACGCCCTCGTCGGCGCATAATACGTGTATACTTATATAAATGTCCTCGCGTGTTCCCTCCTCTCTGTCGCGTGTATTTATATCATCTTCGCGCTCGCTTATGCTCGTAATGATATATAAGCGTCGCAAGCGTGCGCGAGACCGACTTTTTCCGTTATTGTTTCTTTATTTTTTATTTACCTGCAGCGTTTTTCTCTTCTTCTTTATTTTTTTTTCTTTATTTTTTCGAAAAAGTTTGCGGACGATCTGCTTGTGTATATAGCAGCCCTCGCGCAAGCGAATTATTAATTACAATAAGTCGAACGAAAAGACGACAACGGCGAGCCGCGGCGCAAATAAATGGCATTATGAAGCGATAAGTCAAACGCGCGCATTAAGTCCGCGTGATAATAATTTCGCGGCAAAAGATCTCCGAGCCGACTCCGCGCGCACAAGTGGCGACAATATATTTCAAGGTTCACTAACTTATTTAATAGCCTTGCATCTATATAAGCACTCGAGGCGCACTTTTATCTCCGCGGGGTTTTTTTTATTTTCTTTCTCGTGCGTTTAACACGAATAGCAACACCATCGCGGCGCGGCTGCTGCTGCTGCTGCTGCTGCTGTGTAGTGTACGCGACTCGACTTTCCCCGGGATAATAATGTTCTTTTATTTTTCATCAATTCTCGTTACAAAATGCGTATCCTCGCCACTGCCGCCGCAGCACGTACACATATGACTCGAGCATTATATACACACAAACGCTTTTATCCCATATTTGCGCTAGCCGCACACGTATCTGCTTGTGTGCCGTTCACTATAATGCTATGTGTGTGTACATCTAGATAATTGTGCAAATAAAACGTGCGTGTGCGCTCGCGTCGCGGCTGCCCCGATTATCATTTTTCTCCTCTGCCGGCCGATATACGAGATCCACGCGTATTATCCACGTGTGCGTGTGTGTGCGTGTGTGTACGCATGCTGTTCGGGCTCTCGCTCTCCTGCGCGCACGTATACGCATTAAGGTAATTCGTAATGCGCACGCACACTTCAACTCCATTTGCAACATTATCGCGTAATCCTTTTCGCGATTTTATCGGCGTCGGTGTGTGCCTGCCCGCGCCTCAATACACATGCCTATTGAATTGATCCGCAATGTTTTGCTCTCCATATATTCGAGATATTCGAGTTGTACATATACGCACACGAGCACACATACGTACGAGTCAATGCTGTATCGGAGCTTTTTTACGCTCGTACACGCGCGGCATCTAATGTAAATCGCACACGTGTTACCGTGCGTGGCTTTATCGATTCACGCGCGCGCCCAAGTGTGTTGTGTTGCGTCGTTGTGTTGACGCCTGCTGTGTTATGTAGCGCTCAGCTATCTGCAGCTCGCCACTATGCGTATGCCTCTATAAATGTCTGTGTGTTGGTGTCGGTGTGAGAGTGCAGATCGATTGCCGCAGCTATATTTACCAACGTAGTTAAATTACACGTGCACAAATGTAGAGAGTCAATTAAGCTTGCAGTACACTGCGCAGCTTGCAGAGTTTCAGACTGAGGGAGAGAACGAGAAATTCGACACTCGATTGCGCACAATATCGCTGTTGACCTCGAGCTGCAAGCTGCTACTGCTGCTATACGACAGTCATCGTCGTCGTCGTTGTCGTCGTCGTCGCCGAGTCGACTTCTTTCGCTTATGGCTCGAACTGTCGCGATGAAATATACTTATAAAGTGATACATAACAAACGATCCACTATGTATGCGTATGCAGTTATATATTATACGCTACATCGAAAGCTGCCTTTAATACGCGCAGCCCGAGCACTTTGGCTATTACGAGCGATTGAGGTGATTAAGGACAATGCTCGAGACGTTACGATGGAAAATGACGGATTGCCTTGAGTCTGCAGCTCGCTTCGATATAAATGTGCCCGCCTGTCTGCGTTTATGTACCCCGAGACAATGGCTACATTTTTTATAGCGCAGCGATGAGCTTTTTTTAAACATATTTGCTTGCTACACTCAATAGAATATTACTGCTCTGGAGCTCGCCCAGACACATGCTACAGTTAAAATATATTACATAGTTGTTAAAATAATTCAGCGCCATTTCTCGATATTAAAAGCGAAAAATTGCAACAAAATGCGAGTGAGCGACGACCAATTGCTGTTTTCTCATCCGACGAGTGAATTTTAAAATTCAGAGATTACAAGCTTTGCATATTCGTACACGATCGAAAAATTATTTACAGTTCTTAACAAAAGTTTTATGTATTCAAAAGGGGTGTTGACTCACTCGAATGCGAGGCAACAATTTTAATGAAAAAATTTTTCCTCTACTCTTATCACATAAAATATACATTAAAGAAACAGCAGTAGAAACGTTAAAGTATCGGAACTTTTTTTAACGCGAAAAAAAAATTTTTTTCGATCAACAATTGATAAAGGCAATGATGTCGATAGTTTTTGTTGCGAAGCCGATATTTTATCTCGTATTTCCGTATCGAAGCTCCAGCTTACAGCTCGGCGAATCTATACGTTCCGCACGTTCGGAAATATATAATTTTTTTTTTTCAAGCATTTTTTTCTTTATTTATTCGCTAGCAAAAGAGCTCGAAAAGCCTCGTGGGTAATATTATCGATGTCTCGCGTCTACACACACACACACACACTTACTCACGTCTACATGCACGTATACATTCGAGTATGGAGGACTAAAAGCAAGGGAAGTAGCGAAGGTATATAGGGTGCAAAAGCTTCATATCGACTGGGACGATCGCACTCTCCCTCACTCCCCCTCGTACAAATTGTCGACCGCCGCATGCTATGTATACGGCCAAGTTCTCGTTTACTGCGGGGCTCGCTGCCAGTGTGTAGTGCACAATTGATATAACGAAATGTCAATTGATAATACACGTTACATGCGCGTGTATATATACGCCTACGCTGCTGTCGCGTTCCATTGTTTCGAGTTTTGCGGAAAGTGGCTTTGATTTGTACCAGCATTAAGTCTATATAACGAGTTCGGTAAATTGCAACCCTCGCGCGAAGATAAAGGAAAACTCTCGCCACGGGAAAAAATACTAGAAAATGTTTTCGCCACTCGATTTTCGTTCGCAACTTTCGAATGAAAAATGCAAAGCCGAAGATTAATCGACGAGTCTTTTTTATTTTATCGACGTGGCCACCCACTTGATATATTATACCACCGCGCCGGTGTCTGGAATTTTTTTTTTATATACTCGCAAACTTGACTTTTTATTAACCAATCTTTTTTTTCTGTTGTGCGAACTATTTCAGCTTCTTTCAAAAGTGTGATTCACCTCATAAGATAGAAAATAATTGTGAGAAAATGATAGATTACAACATTTTTCCTAATTTATAAATTTTAACATTATTGAATAATAAAAAAAGATTTTCTACAATTTTTCTAAGTTTTTTAAGGTTCTAATAAAAAAATCATGCAGGTAGTCATCTGACTTTTAAGTCAAAAAAATTGATGATGATCCTTCGAAAACGGCATTTGCCAAAAAAATCTTAAACTTTTGACACATTGTAAATTTGTATGCGCGCTTAACGCGCCCTGAAGTTACTATGCGCGAACTTTGAGTGGTTTTAAGAATCGATTATTTTGAAATAAAACTCCAATCGTATTATCGTTCAATGAATATTGCGGAATCTGAAAAGATTATGAATTAATTATATTTTCTCACTGCCAACAAAACGATCTGGAGCAGATAATTAAAAAGTTTAAATACACTGATATAGAGAATGAATTAAAGTGAATAGAATAACATTTTGCCCTCGCCTCTGTATACATATATATAATAATAAGTAAAAGCCTGATTTATCTCTTTTTCCACTTTCTCGACTTATCATAATACTCCACTTGTCATCCCCTGAGCCTTATTCTCTACAATTTTCCACTCCTTCGATGCAGCTCTTTCTCTCTCTCTCTCTCTCTCTCTCACCGCAGCTGCACATCTGATTGTTTCTTTTTTTTTGTCCTCTCGTTATAAAACTCGCCCTCTACAAGCTCGAGCGCGCATCTATCTATCGACAAACCAGGGGAGGTAGAAAAAAAGCGAAGAAGAGTTTCATCGAGCAAAATGGCCGACTGTATTTATGCGCGTGGTTCAACGAGGGGCGGAGCTGTCCCAGCTCTTCCGTGTCGAGAGAAAAAGTACAAAAAAACCAAGAGGGAAATTTCAGTGCAAAGAGAGAAAGTGATTCAAGCGCAACGCATAGCTGAGATAGAGAGCTTTTGCATAATAAAATAGCCTGTTTCTCCCGCCCTTTTTCCACGCCTGGCATGCCAAGCTTTTCCACTCTTTCTCTCCCTCTTTCTCCTCTCTCTCTCTCTCTCTCTCTCTCTGCTCTGTCTTTCTCTTTTTCATCGGCCAAAGCAAAGCATCAGCTCTCCATTTCCTTGGGGGTGGAAAAAAGTATAATGCGCTGCTCTACAGTTGCGTTGATCCGAAATGTATTTGAATAAGCTCGCTCAGTCTACTTCTGTACATCTACGTGTGTGCGTAAGCATATTATAACGAGATGAGGCTAATTGGGAAATTTGCATGTAAAAAATCGAGATACAATATGAGTCTCTGTGCCCTATGAAAATAACTTACTACGTAGAATTATTGTTTTAAAATTGATAATTTTTAACCTCACCCGACATATTGCACAAAAAAGATGCGATAATCATTGTATCAATTGTACCATCATAACGTTTTTATCAATATACTTTACTAGAGTCAATAATTATGCAACCATTTAATAATTTTTACTGTCTAAAAAGTAACTACTTTGCAAATGTCTCGAAATGTTCAGTTATACATTCTCATTATTCAGATCAGACTTGTGTGAGATTTGTCACAAATCATCGGATACAAAAGTTATCTCAAAACTCACATAAATTTTGTACACATTTGGAATAACGTGACATTTGTCACAAGGTCACGTGGTCGTGAGAATACACTTAAAGTTCACATAAATGAAGTACATCAAACTCTTCAAAAGTGACCTGTTCGTCACATAGGGTAGTCGGACCAATCAATGACCGGGTACCAGTGAATGAACATTTTGGAAAATATGATATGAAAAACAATTAAAAATATATTTGTATGGTCGTTATTCAATTCTTCAGCGAACGAAGTATCTTGCTTTCTATGTCCAATTATCATTTAACAAGAAAAAAGAATAATTATTGCACATCCAAAAGTGGTCATTTACTGGTCGAAAACGGTCAATCACTAGTCCAAGTACCCTAAATACAGTACATAATTTCCAGAACGTAACCAGCTCATTTTGTAGAACGACAGACTAGGATTTATCAATATTTCTTTCGCTTATCTACCGACCTCTCGGACTATTTGGACTTGGACTTAGCAAAATATGTCATGATCGTTAAGGCGCCGCTTCGGTACAGTTCAATTGAGCAGGTAAAGTTAAGTAGAAAAGCGCAAAATATTGCTAAGAAATCGAATAATCCTTGTTACAACCCCCACGCGCTTTTATTTTGAATACCGAATAGTGAGTCTCTGTGACGCTTGGGAACATTGACATTGATTCTAGGATTTATTACATCACTCCTAATATATTCTAAAATAATACTGATGTTTTCAAATGTCACAAAGTCTTATTATGGAGTATTTAAAATAAAAATGCATGGGGGGTTCCATCAGCAATTATTTGGTTCTTCCGTGCGTATTTTAGGTAATATGATTAAACTTTCTATCTTTGTATTGCATAGAGTACTATTATAGCTCAATGGCCTTAACCTAACGTCAATGTAGCAATTTATATGCTACTGATTTAAAAAAGTTGAATAAAAAAGTTTTCAGGGTTATCTTTGAATTTTTGTAAAATATACATTTTTATAGTCTTGAATTATTTGAAAAACAAAAATATTTTAAAAATAAATCAAGGTATCTATCTATTCAGTAGCCCAAAAATACATAAATTATATATGAAGTCGAAGAGACACTTGAAAAAGTTGTATAAATTCATTTGAGAATTTGAGCGTAGCACAGTTACATCAAGAGGCAAAGGTCATTAAATTCCTTGTTAATGCAAAAATAAGTACGTGCATTTTCTTGTTCTACATTTACGAGTCAAAAAATCTCAAAAAAGAAAAGACTGTCATTCAATTTTATTTAAACAAGTCCGCAATGCATTATTATGATGTCGTGCTTAATAACTCGGAAAGTCTGGCGCAATAAGCAATTAACTTCTGTGATTCTCATACAATTCAACGGGACCTGATGGGTTTTTATATTTGCGGTTAGAGGACTTTTTCAAGTTGACAGGACCGTGGTTTTGTTGCTTATAATTACATAATGGCTGAATTATAATTTTGACGATAACAATCATTTTTTATAGCGATGATTATGACTTTGTGCGCATAATTAAGTTTAAAAGATTTAATACAACGTTGCCATTGATATAATTTGTATATATGTTGTGGCTGAATTGCTAATAAAAACGAATTTACGGTTTTTAAATGCATAAATTTACAATTACAAGAAATGTATATGACATTCAAATATCTATAGAAGTAATGACAATTTAATGTTTAAATTATAAGGTGGTAGTAAGTATACTTTGAAAATATGAATTAAATTTCTTGCAACGGTTTCATTTTTTAGCTTTATGTAAAACATATCAGTAGAATAAAATATTAGCTTGATACGTACTATATTATGCCTAACTAAAATTTAAATCAAAACTTATTTGACTTTTTAAATTAAATCACTTTTATGATTTCAGATGAGGTATTTAATTTGAACTAATCATTAAGTACTAAGCATGACTCTTAACACGACGACATGATGTCAGATAAGGGCGAACAGCGTAACAATTGAGCAAAATATCAGTTATTGTCGTCATGAAGAGTGCCATGATGATTGACGAGTTTTCCAACTCTCTATCAATATACTCGGACTCAATCGATCGTGTTTTTATTCCCTCGTACAGAATAAATATGATTAAATCCCGATTGAAAGTCCAAGCGTGCATGATGATTAATGTTGGTGAGTAACAACAGCCCGGACATTCCTGCCACGTCAGTATTTTCGCTCATGATTGTATTTTTATGAAGCGGTATATCTGCTCGAATCATATTCATGGCAGAAAAAGAGAAAGAAAGAGATAAAAATTAAAATGCATTGCTCTCTTGTACCGCGTGTACATTGAAAGGCGAGAGAGATGACTGGATGTGTTTTCATAAATGTACGTACACACATTTTTTTAAGTAGACGATCCGTAGTAATGCTGCTATTGAACCTGCCACGAGCAATTGAATTACTCGTAAAGTTTTGTTAAAAAGCTCGCGCCTCTACTCGGCTCTATTCGACGCGATTCCATCATTTCTCTTGAAAAATATGAAGAACGAAAAAAGAAAGAAAAAAAAGAGCAAATCTATCTGTTCCGCGGTAGCAAGTTGATTTCAATTTCAAAGTTGCGGTGTTCACTAAGCATAGATCAAAACTCACCGCCACCCGCCTCGTCTCTCTCTCTCTTTTATGCCTTTTTTCTCGTTTCTTCTCATTCTTTCATTTACTCGATCGCTATTCCGCTAATCACCCGTCCGTTTTTTAGTGCCGCTCGACGGACAGATAAATTCACTCTGTCTTTTTTTGTTTTTCAATTTCTTTTTGCGAGCGCACGCTATCGGTCTTTTCGCATACGTGCCCCGTACGTCTTCTTCTTTTCATATGAACTGCGCGTGTATACTTTAGTGCAAGGATTTTTCGTCTGAGCGAGGAAATTTTATTACCAGTGATATACGTTTCTTTTTTGGATATATTCTGTCTGTTATATAGAGTTGAAATGTATGTCGCGATATTTCCGGGCTTATTCATAAAAATTTCCGCAACGAATGAGTTTCGAAAGTCATAAAAAAATACACAAAAAATCGTCATTAACATCTCAGTGCTATTTTAAATATTATAGATTATAATAATGAAAGAGCGCATAAAAATTATAATTATTAATAACAGATTCATTGTGATAAAGTCTAGCACTCATTGATGGTTCTACATATATTGAAGTTTGCAATCAGCTTGTCATAGTCACCATCATTAGTTACTACTGCTTCGTCGATTGCATGATGATTAATATAATTACAAAGTAAGGATCTATGTACCCAGTCGGAGATTATTATTGGATTTTGACTTTTACCTTTTTTTCTTCGCTACTTAAATTTTTTTTATCTTTAACATGGATCAAAAAATTAGCTCCAGAAAAGTCTATACGATAATCAAACCCATCATTGCATATGTAACGAAGTTTATGTTGTTTCATACCATAACTGTAATAAATTGCTCAGGTAATGTCGTTTATTCGAATGTAATCTAGAGAAATACTTGAAAATAACAAATCTTCAATTTGATGACATTAGATGAAAGTATTAAAACAACATTCGTCGGAAAAAATCTAGATACAAGTTATAACATTAGCATGCAGTGTGCTTAAATTACGTTCCGTGTATACACTTATGCTTACGTAGCTCACACTTCTGCATCGTTAGACATACTAGGGTATATACATACAAAATACCTAGTGTAGAAAACCTAATAAATTTCAACGGTACACGCAAACTTTACCGCATACCTAAATACATAAAAATGGAGTTGCAGAAAAAAAATCCTCGTGCCACTAAACGCTTGATTCTCTTCACCTCGGTTAGTGTATACCTGTACCAACGAAAAGTATACTACAGTAGCTGTTGCACGGTGGACTGTATAAAGAAGCCAACAACGTGAAAAAGGGGGAAAAAAACAAATCTTTCCTCGCGTCGCGAATAAATCGCCTTTTCCATGTGTACATAATGTCGAGAACGGTGCTTCTCTAAATTGCGCTAAAACGTTGTGATGCGCAAAAAAGAAGGAAATAATTGCTGCGAATGATAAAATTGCTTGTTTCTTATAAAAGAAGAGGATTGCATGTGTCGGAAAAACACGTGCGATGCGACGGTGAAAATTAATCATGATTTTGCGGTCGTTCAATTTTCGTATTCCTCTTTTTGAACGTAAAACGTAATTTATTTTTCAATTTTATGTTCGAATAAAGAGAAAAAGTAACATATAATTGTTAAATATTGAGTTAAAGGTGTGTATTCAAATTTTTGAATTTTTAATAATATCGATTCTTCTGGGAAAAGAATAAATTTTACTTGTGTCATAAATATCTCTAATATTGAGATGCTTATTCATGCATTGATTCGATCTACACGTCATAGAAACAACAGTTGGCTCTGTCAAAACAATTGGATCCGTACTCTCCGCTACATGTGAGAAGTGTATTAAGGTGCACATTCATACACGGAGAGAAATACTATACTGAATATCAACACATTCGCTAGCAAATATTGCTATGTTCTCTAGAAAAAGAGCCCCAGAGTCGATATATATTAACTTTTGTAATGTAACATAGTAATTTTTGGTGAGGTATGTAGTATTTTTTAGATTGGTAAAATTATTTTAAAATAATAATTTTTTGGCTTCCCGAGATGATTTTTCGATTTTTTGAGAGCCCCAAGTATTTGACCTGACCCCTGCTTTCTGCTATCATGGAATTATTTTACTCGTCGATTTTTACAAACAAACATTTGCTTGCCTCTAGAAAACTAACCTACCTAACAGTTGTGTATTTATATTAGCGCACGTCGTATTCTAACCTTATGTTAGTTATCTACACATATCTACGCATATATTATCTGTTCGAAATTTTTTATTCTACAACTTTTTCTTGTTAAGTTGATGGTTATCGAGTTAAAAATTGTCGAAATCATTTTATGACATACAGGTCTTCGGGAGTCAAATTTATGATCGCCATATTGAAATTCATAATTATAACTATTTTACAATAAAGTATACATGCCATTGACCAAATTTATATGCGTGAGACGCACGAGCGAACCTTCTTTCCGTGTGGAAATTTGAGTTAAACGAGATTTTTTTCTCGAAATTTCATGATTTTTTAAATAAAATTGTTTATAACATTTTATTAAATAAATTTTTGAAAATTCTGATCCCGGATTCGAAAAGTACATTAAATTTTACGTAAGAAGTGATATCTGAAAAGTTTTTAAAACAATTTTTAGTCGTTGTAATTCATCGCTATAAATGTTGTCCAAAAATGGTCATTTCAGGCGTTAAAGGGTTAAACCCGCACGATAGAGATCCTAGTCCGATTGCAGATGAGTCTACCGTCCTGGAGGTGATAACCCTTATACCTCTCCCGGGCTAAGTATAAGGGCTTTCCGACTTTGACGAGGACAATGTCAACTCGTCGGACACACTACGGTTTCATCCTCACACCCTATTGCCCACTGCAAGGCAGTGCACTTCCACTGGCATCGTCACCTCGAAAAGCTGATGAGCGATCGATTTCAATTCAATAGCGAACTGAATCAAGTCAGTTTTCTCGTCCTTTTCACTTCTACCATTCAAAGTTTTAAGGTTGACCGCCAGGTGGCACAGCACTGCAAAAAGACGTACCCAAAAGAGATAAACCATTCTTCAAGGTATTAGTACAAATGGCTCATCGGTCAAAATAGGCATAAATGCTTATCCTGTTTTTCAAAAAAATGTTTATTTTTTCCATAATTTTTAATACAATACAGACTAATGTTATTAAATTCAAAAACTAGCCACGAAATAAATTTAACAACTACTAGTGGTAACATGGGCGCCTACATTATCTACAGCACATGTACATTACTTTAAGTCGTACTGCGCACGCAAATGTATTTTCAAGATTTTTTTGTATGAGACGAGTGTTCATCGAGCACTAATAAAACTGGGTTCTCTTCAGTTACTTTTGAAAAAATAATATATTTTTTGAACCACTGGGTAAAAATATGTGTCCGCATCCAACCACTCTTGTCAAACACAGCCCAAGCACCTGGAAGAGCACCTCTCAAACAATGCCTTATTTTCTCTTGCTCTGGGGAATATTAGCATCATAAGCTTGTAGCAGCCATCAGCAGAAACACAGATTTCTGCAGTGACCGTTTCACCTGTTTCTGCTGCAGTCGCATCTCCGACTTGTTTTTGTCCTCTTTGCGACACTACCTTTGAACAGGACTTCAGCTCATCACTCATACCTGTCTTATGACAATTGTATATCCTATCTTCCGTAAAATTGTACTTGTCCACGTCTGCTTTCAAAAAAGAAAAAAATTCCTTCACCGATTCCTCATTAAAGCCATTTACACGGGCCAAAGATGTGTGCTCTGCTAAAAGTACACTTGAAGCTAAATGTAGCATAATGTGTAAGTTTTAAGTCATTGCTCTTTTTTCTATTTTAGATTGGGCCTTTGATACGAAATCAAATAGCATATGATCTGCTGCATCAAGCTCCTCTTCTGTTATTTGATCTTATAATAATATATATAAACTTTGAACAAATAAAATCCAATGCTCAAATTCAGCTACACTCAAAACACTTTCTAAAATAGGAATACTAAAATACAATACAAAATTTTCCCAGTCACGGGCTTTCCAATCGTTTCTATCACTGAGTGGTCTACTCAATCTTTCAATTTGTTTGGGTGCAGTGAATTCTTTTATTGAAGCATCTAAAAATTTTATATCATCTTCACTAAAAGATTTTAAATAGTAGGATACCATTTGCTTAGCCACTCCTTCTAAACAGGAATGTATATAATCTGGAACAAATCCATCCACAATGTTGAACGATGGTAAATTTATCAGTGGTGATGCATATTTGACCCCGAAATTGATACGGTCGATTGTAGCATTAATTGAAGTGTATCTTCATGCGTTCGCAAAGAAACTGGAACATCTTGCAATGTATACATCACAACACCATCATCCTCACCAGGATACAAGTACCAATTGCATCCGTAGTACCCGTTAAATTGTTTCATACCCTGCATAGGAGCTCGAGCCACAGAGTCAACACAACATGACACAATCTAAGGGGTTATAGTTATTTCTTCTTATATTACAACGTATTCCTTTAGACGTGATATTATTGAACATATTAACAAATTTATTTAAGAAGAGAATCATGTCAGGTTTTTTATCGTTGAACCATAATCCACAGCAAATAAGGTTATTCATCCGCTCCTGTTGAGGTAATTCGTGTAACAGGAGGTATATCAGCCAAATAGATTTTTTCGAATTTTCAAACTTTGGAGCTTCGTCAGTATTAAAAATTATTGTGACGTATTTAGACTGCTGTTGCGGTGGTAACGAACCTACGAATTTTGTGTATAAGTTACCATCGTATACATCTTTCATAACATTATTATTTGGTACTCTCTTCTTCATAACATAATCTTAATGATCTTCATAAGTATGTAAAAGATCGGCTCTTTGCACAGATGGATCAATTAAAACGAAGTAACTTTCATTACTAAATTTTTATTTCATAGTTTATCTAGAGTATATTTCGAATTAGGCAAAATAGGGGCGTCAAAAAAAATTGTTGGCAAGTTTGAATAAGTTAGTCAAGCCCGTGACTGGAAGACCATTCGAAACACTAAACTCAAGTAACATTAAAAAAAGTTCTCCGCGTGATTTATCAACTGGAGTTTCAATTTTCTTAGAAGATGTTTCACTATTCATAAAATCTTCGAGGTTTTTGAAATTTGAATAATTTTCATCGTAATCTTTTTCATTTCTTTCGTCTAAGATGGTCAAAATGTCATCCACATCATAACTGACATCGCCATTGATGGAAGTATGCTAAAAAAATTAATATTCAATTAAAATTTGAGTTCAGGCATCATATCGCAAATTAAATTATTTCCGAGCTAACAGTATAATAAAAAGAAAAAGTTAATTAATAAGGAAATTTGAAATAGTACATTATGAAACAGTGGCATAAGCAGCAGATTATGGTACGGCGTAGTTTAGGGACCGAGCACAGCGAGGGTGCTTCTGCCGTGCTCATAATATGCTACTTATGACGCGTGCACAATATACTTTTTATAGCACTGTGCTAAGTTCACATGTATGCCCCCTTTTCCAAGTTATAAGTCGCACTTTCTGGTACCGCGGAGTGAGGTTAGCGCACGAGCGCAGCGAGTATAGAGGGGCCCGCCCCCTGCACCCCACTCTTGCGTCTGTACTTAATTAATATCCAAGATGTTGTTTGAGAGAAATCCCCTTCATTATTCTTATGAAAAAGTATTGCACAAGTTCTGCGAAAAGAGCAGTTCGTATACGATTCAGAATTGGGTAAATCCAAAATCCTTGCGACTTCCGTTGGAATTCTGCCCACTTCAATTGCACTATACGGTTGATTACGACATTCACCCAAGGCCATTACAAAAAAAATTATCACTTCCCATGTACATTTTTCTTATATTCGCGTACAGGTGACAGATTGTATAAAAATTTCCCTCGACGATAAAAGTTCGTTCGCTGGTGCTGGCTCTAATGCGTACCATAATTGTTGTATTGTCATCTTCGACATCTTCAACTTTTATGCTATTTAATTCTTTACCTTTTAATGCTCCTCGGACAGCGAAAGTTAAAATGACTTTTTTCACAAGATTTTTGACGTCATCGGGCATTTGATAAAATCGATCTACTTCAGTAGAGGTGAAAACACTCATTTTTTAAATGTATAAGCAAACTAACTGTATGTAACGGAAATATACTTTTGGGTGCGGTGCACAGCTCATAATAGGCTGAGACGCTCGCAGGTTATACTCGACTTGTTTACATACGAAGATTTTTTGATTTACAAAATTGCATATGAATTTTAGGACATCGTATTCATACCCTACATATACGCATTACATTGCTACGTTTTGGTATTAAATTGCTAATCACAAAAAATATACCATTATGATCCATACCACTTAGATAAAAAAGAAAGGGTACCGCAAATATTTTTAAAATACTTGGAAAAATGTTCGGAAAATAAATTAACAAAAATAAATTGGAAGATAGTTCAAAATCCGATGAAGATGTCACGACAAGATAATCGGTACAACTGTGTGATTCCCGCTAAGAAGTACATGAATCGCATAGTAAAAAAGTCTTGGTCAGATAGACAATTACGAAAACTTCGCACCAGATAAATTTAGAATTTTTTTGACGGAAATCATCATTCAAAACTCTTCCTCCTTATAGATACAATATACATCGGATGTGAAAACCAAATGAAAGATTTAATTCATAAGTGTGAATTTTGTGGTCGGCGAGCGCATGAAGAATGTTTAACATTTTTTTTTAACAGACAATCGTGTAAATTTTGTTTACACGATAAGAATCGCATTGCAAGATTGCCAAATCCTCCTGGACTTAACCAGTATTGGCTGAACTCTTGCCTGCAGGTTTTATTCACTCTGCCGATGTACAACTTTTTACTATTAAAAATTTTATCCAGTTCTTCAGTTATTTTAAAAAGTTATTTCGAACTTAGTAGATTTTACAAAATACTGCAGCGAGCGAAAAGACTCGAATATTACCTAAAACAATGTAAGTTTTAAAAAAACTATTTAAACTACATAAATGATATTGTTTATTCATATCTTTTTATAATATTATTTGTTTCTAGGCCATTCAAACCAAATTTAAGTTTGTTAGATTCGCAAAAAAATTATTCTTTTACATCCAATCAACAACAGGATGTCTCAGAATTTTTACAAAGTCTTTTCAACCATATTAAAGCTGATCTTGAATTGGTCTCAAAAGAAAGTCTCAATGACGATTTATTTACTGTAGGATTCCAACAAATTACTAAATGCAGAAATTGTTTCTTTGAAACGGAATGTGCTCACTTGGAAGAAAAGATTCTGTTCATAACGTTACCCCAGGATGATGAGTGCGATTTTGAATTAAATATAAAAAATTTATTCATTAATTACACTCTTGATACACTCAACGCAGAATAACAAACAGTCTACTTCAATCAAACTTTTTCACAGAAAACGACCTACAAGCACACATCCCATTTTCTTTTATCTATAAGAAATGTATTATCCAAGGAGACAGACATAAACATAGAGGATAAAAACATCTGGCATGATCTCCTAGAGCTAACATATCCAGGTACAAAACTAAAAATAGTAGACGTAACCAGATTCTACAGGAACCAAACCACAGATAAGGGGGAAAATTCAAACGAAAGTGCACGCATCCCCACACGTACAGTACTCATAACTTATATCGGCCAAGTAACTCCTCAATATGCCTACCTCATGAAAGTCAGATATAATGTAAACTACTACCTGCCAAAGGTAAAACAGTGCACCAATTGCTTTAGATTCAATCACGTCTAAACTTCTTGTAAATTCAACCAGAGGTGTATCTATTGCGGAGAAAACGATCACACAAACACCAATTGCTTAAAAAAAGAAACATCAAGATGCCTCAATTGCCAAGGCTTGCACCTACTTACCTACTTAAAATGCATTACCAGAATTAATGAACAAAAAATTCAAAATCTAGCCAGACAAAATAACTTGGACCCCAAGTCAGTAAGAGCACAACTCAAAAACTCCCTGACTCAAAAGAAAAAATTCAGGTGGTCGGAATACCCAGAACTTGAAGACATCTCAGATACCAATGAAAACGTTAACTCCCATCAACAAACTTATGCTCAAACAGTCAGAAACTACCCATCACACTCACAAAAAACAAATCACCCCCTCAAGACTAGACAGTATACAAAGACCAAATTAATCTCCAAAACAATTAAAAAGGTATACGATGATGATTCTAACTCAACTGAATCAGAAACTAACGACCATTCAAGTCACCTGAGCAGTAGAGCAACTTTTATCTCGCCAAACTCAAAATAAAGAAAAAATCCAATTTACACTACTTTACAATCATAAAAGGAAAATAAAAATATGAACCTGACAGATATCATTAACTCCCTCACCGGAGTCGACTCAAAAACCCTTGAATATATCTTTGAGCAAATATTGAATGACCCATTCATTAAAGATAAAAACCCTAATCTTAAATCAAATGTTACTGGTCCAACACTTGAAAATCCCGAATCAGCTTCTAATTTAATCACCAAGTAAATCAAATATAGAATATAAAAATAAAAGAATACATAAATATAAATTTCTTTATTTATTTACACTCATTACTACATACATATATTTACATATATTATTTATATTTATTTATATCCACAAATAAATAACAGTTCAATTATAAATAAATAATACAACAAACATGAATAATAAAGAATTAAAATTCTTCAGTGAAACTGTCACAGTCTGTACAACAAGCTAGGTGATTTAAAATCCATAATTAGTAGCTATGATATAATTATCTTATCAGAAACATGGCTAAAAACCAAGTATGAGATAACTTTTCCAGGATATCACATTATACGTCGAGACAGAGAAGATGACCAAACAGGAGAAGGAGTAGCCATTATTGTCAAACAATCTATATTACATAAAAAAATCACATAGAAACTCTTGCAATATCAATCCCTATCAAAAATGGTAGCTCGCCAGATGAAAGTCTCTTAATAGTATCTTTATATCTGTGGTGGAAAGGGCAAACGAGATAAGTCCATTTTTCGTGTTTTCGAGAAAAACACGTTTTAAGTTGCGCACGAGTGCCTAGCTAGA